>JAGIQG010000001.1:3960259-4185856 GCA_024679065.1 Sphyrna mokarran
GAGGCTGAGGGATTTGAGGTTGTTTTCGTTAGAAAGAAGGCGGCTAAGAGGAGACCTTATTGAAACATATAAGATGATTAGAGGTTTAGATAGGGTGGACAGTGATAGCCTTTTTCCTCGGATGGAGAAAGCTAGCACGAGGGGACATAGCTTTAAATTAAGGGGTGGTGGTTATAGGACGAATGTCAGAGGTAGGTTCTTTACCCAGAGGGTGGTAAGTGTATGGAATGCACTGCCTGCTGCAGTTGTAGATGCGCCAAGTTTGGTGGCGTTTAAGAGGTTAGTGGATAAGTTTATGGATGAAAGGGGAATGGTTTAGGTTAGAGGGTCACTGCTTTTTCCTAATTGGTCGGCGCAACATCGAAGGCCGAAGGGCCTGTTCTGCGCTGTAATGTTCTATGTTCTATATTTTTTTTTTAAGCAACACAGCACGGGAAACAGGCCCTTCGGCCCAACGAGCCCGCACCGCCGTCATACGATATAGTAGCAAATCCATTATCCTATTTTAATATTCCTATATAATAATATATATATTATTCCTAATATGGAAAATTCTCACTATAGGGATAATTTGTTTCCCAATCAGCCTAAGAGCGAATTTTTGGGTTGTGGGAGGAAACCGGAGTGCCCGGAGAAAACCCACGCAACCACGGGGAGAACGCGCAAACTCCCGCAGACACCGGCCCAATTCCAAGTGTCTGCACAGCCACATCGATAGTCTCTGAGCTGTCATGGTGCCCTTCAGATGGTCCACATAAAGCACTCATTTACGACATGAGGTACCAGGCAACCCATGAATCAACATCCAAGAGCCGTACCCGCACCACCTGCCGAATGCATGCTCAAAGTATGGACCGAATTACCTGTGGAAAAAAGCCATAGTTAAACAGTCCTACTATATCCCTCTATCTGCATACCGCTCATGTGGCTGTCCAAGAGACCCTTAAACAGCCCCAGCGTGCCTGCTCCCACCACCTTACTCGGCAGTGCATTCCACACCCCCACTACCCTTTGTGTGAAAAACTGCCCTCTAATATTCGTCCTATACATAGCCCCCCTCACCCTATGGCCATGACCCCTCGTCCTATCCATTTCTAAAGGTGGAAAAAGTTTACCTCCATTTACTCTATCTATACCCCTTATAATCTTATACACCTCTATGAGATCCCCTCTAAGCCGACGTCTTTCAAGGGAAAACAACCCCAGTCTATCTAATCGTTCCTCATAAGACAGTCCTTCCATACCAGGCAGCATCCTGGTAAACCTCCTCTGCACTCTCTCCAAGGACTCCACATCCTTCCGATAGTACGGCGACCAGAACTGGGCGCAGTATTCCAAGTGAGGCCTAACCAAAGTTCTATACAACTGCAACATCAAACTCCTACTCTTGTATTCTATACCCTTTTCTATGAAAGCTAACATACTATACGCCTTCTTTATCACCTTCTCCACCTGTGAGGACACCTTCAGAGACTTGTGAACCTGCACCCCCAAGTCTCTCTGCGTCTCTATGCTCCGTATAGTTTTACCTTTTATCCTATAACTCTCTTCTACATTTTTCCGGCCAAAATGCATCACCTCGCATTTATCCGGATTAAATTCCATTTGCCATCTATCTGCCCAGTCTACCAACCTGTCTATGTCCTGTTGTATTGCCTGACACTGCTCTTCTGTACCCGCCAATCCAAGCATCTTGGTGTCATCAGCAAATTTGCTGATCTCACCACCTACCCCTACTTCCAAGTCGTTTATGTAGACCACAAATAGAAGAGGACCTAGTACTGAGCCTTGTGGCACTCCACTAGTGACAGGCTTCCAGCCGGAAAAAGAGCCTTCCACTACTACCCTCTGTCTCCTCCTCCCGAGCCAGTTCTCGACCCATCTACATACCCGACCCTGTATCCCATGCGCCTTCACCTTCTCTATCAGTCTACCATGAGGAACCTTGTCAAACACCTTACTGAAATCCATGTAGACGACATCAACAGCCTGTCCTTCATCAACTGTTTTTGTCACTTCTTCAAAAAATTCCACTAGATTCGTAAGACAAGACTTCCCCTTGACGAAGCCATGCTGCGTATCCCTGATCAGATCGCAGCGCTCCAGATGCTCATACATCCTGTCCCTAAGGATCCTCTCCATTAGCTTACCTATAACTGAAGTCAAGCTCACCGGCCTATAGTTCCCTGGGTGATCCCTCTGACCTTTTTTAAACAACGGTACTACGTTTGCTATCCTCCAGTCCTCTGGGACCTCACCTGTGTCCAAGGAAGAGACAAAGATTTGCGTCAGAGGCCCAGCCAAGTCTTCCCTCAACTCCCTTAGCAGCCTGGGGTAAATGCCATCAGGCCCCGGATGGGTCATGATATGATATGACCTATATGATAGGTCAAAGCAGCTGGGAACCGAGACAGCGTTGAAGGAATATAGAGAGAGTGGGAGGGAGCTCAAACGGGGAGTTAGAAGGGCAAAAAGGGGGCATGAAATGATTTTGGCGGATAGGATTAAGGAAAATCCAAAGGCTTTTTACTCCTATGTTACGACTAAAAGGGTGGTTAGAGGAAAAATCGGACCTCTTAGGGACAGAGGAGGGGAACTGTGCTTAGAGCCTGAGGGAATGGCGGAGATCCTGAATGAATACTTTGCGTCGGTATTCACGAAGGAGAGGGGCTTGTTGACAGTTCCTGTCTCTGAGGGAGCTGTGGACCAGTTGAGGGAAATATCCATACCGAGGGAGGAAGTGTTAGAGCGTCTAGGTAGCATTAAAACTGATAAATCTCCGGGGCCTGATGGCATTTATCCCAGGCTGCTTAGGGAGGTGCGAGGTGAAATTGCTGGGCCTCTGACACAAATCTTTGTCTCTTCTTTGTACACAGGTGAGGTCCCAGAGGACTGGAGAACAGCTAATGTTGTACCGTTGCTTAAAAAGGGTAGTAGGGATAACCCTGGTAATTATAGGCTGGTGAGTTTGACGTCAGTGGTAGGGAAGCTGTTGGAGGGGATTCTTAGAGATAGGATGTATCTCTTGTTAAGGGGAGGTCGTGCCTTACAAATCTGGTAGAATTTTTTGAGGAGGTGACGAAAACGGTGGACGAAGGGCAAGCCATTGATGTCGTCTATATGGATTTTAGTAAGGTGTTTGACAAAGTCTCTCTTGGGAGGTTAGTTGAGAAGGTCAAGGCTCATGGGATACAAGGACAGGTAGCTAGATGGATAAGTAACTGGCTTCATAATAGGAGACAGAGAGTAATAGTGGAAGGGTGTTTTTCTAGCTGGAGGTTGGTCACTAGTGGTGTGCCGTAGGGCTCGGTACTGGGACCTCTTCTATTTGTAATATATATAAATGACTTGGAAGAGGGAGTAAGTGGAGTGATCAGCAAGTTTGCAGACGATACAAAGATGGCTGGACTTGCAGATAGTGAGGAGCATTGTCAGGCGATGCAGCAGGACGTAGATAGGCTGGTAGCTTGGGCAGATAGATGGCAGATGGAATTCAATCCTGATAAATGTGAGGTGATGCATTTCGGAGAAAGAATGTAGGGGGGAGGTATATGATAAAGGGTAGACCTATTAAGAGTATAGAAACGCAGAGGGACCTGGGGGTGCAGGTGAACAAGTCTCTGAAGGTGGCAGAGCAAGTGGAGAAGGTTGTGAAGAAAGCATAGTATGCTAGCCTTTATAGGAAGGGGTATAGAGTACAAGAGCTGGCCTTTAATCTTGCAGTTGTATAAAACATTGGTTAGACCTCATTTGGAATACTGAGTCCAGTTCTGGTCGCCTTACTACCAGAAGGACATGGAGACTCTGAAGAGAGTGCAGAGGAGGTTTACCAGGATGCTGCCTGGTATGGAAGGTCTCAGTTACAAGGAGAGGTTTGGCAAATTGGGATTGTTTTCCTTAGAAAGATGTAGACTTAGAGGAGATCTAATAGAGGTGTACAAGATTATGAGGGGTATAGATAGAGTAAACAGGGTTAAGCTTTTTCCTAGGATGGACTCAAATAGCACGACGGGTCATGGGCTTAGGGTGAGGGGGATAACGTATAATTTGGATGCTAGAGGGAGCTTTTTCGTACAGAGGGTGGTGGGGATATGGAATGCGCTGCCAAGTAAAGTGGTGGAGGCAGGTACTCTGGAGTTATTTAAGAAATACTTAGATGGGCACATGAACAGAATGGGAATGGAGGGGTATAGAAAACTGATTTAAAATAGGGAGCATGAGCCTTGGGAGTCCCTGGGAAGTGTGTAAATAGATGATGATATTGATGTACTTGTTTTTATCCTACAGGTGCTTTGGTCCACCTTGTTGTCTAACGAGGGGCATACACGCAATGGGTCGCGAGAGGGCTGCTCTTGGATTTTTTTTCCGAGAGTATCCTAGTGTTTCACGTCAGTAGTGTACTCTTGACCTGGACCATTTGATGGGCAACACGACAGCTCAGTGACTATCGCTGTGCTGTGCAGATACATGGATTTGGGCCTGTGTCTGTGGGAGTTTGCACATTCTCCCCGTGCTTGCTTGGGTTTTCTCCGGGTGCTCCAGTTTCCTCCCACATCCCAAAGGTGTGCTCTTAGGCTAACTGGCAAAACAAATTCTCCCTAAATTGTCTCAAATTTGGTTTTTAATCCATAGATCTATAAACATAGACAGGGATGATGGGTAGAGGTGGGAACATCGGGGTGGCAGCGTGGGCTCGTTGAGCCGAAGGGCCTGTTTCCCGTGCTGTTTTGTTCTTTGTTCTTTGTTCAAATGTTGTTCCTTTGTTTAAGAAGGATAGCAAGAGTAATCCAACTAATTACAGTTTGGTGAACCCTTCATCAGTGGTAGGGAAATTATTGAAGAGGACTCTTCAAAACAGGATTTATTCCCATTTGGAAATAAGTGGACGTATTAGTGAGAAGCAATGTGGTTTGTGAACGGGATGTTGTATGTCACAAACTCGATTGAGTTTTTTGAGGAAGTGATAAAAATGATTGATGAGGGTAGGGCAATGGATGTTATTTACATGGACATCAGTAAGGTCTTTGACAAGGTCCCTCATGGCAGACTGGTGCAGAAGGTGAAGTCGCATGGAATCAGAGGTGAGCTGGCAAGGTGGATACAAAACTGGCTCGGTCAAAGAAGACAGATGAAGGGTGTGTTTTTGAATGAAGGGCTGTGACAAGTGGTCCTCCTCAGAGATCAGTGCTGGGACCTTTGCTGTTTATATATATAAATGATTTGAAGGAAAATTTAACTGAATTGATTAGTAAGTTTGCGGATGACACAAAGGTTGGTGGATTTGCGGATAGCGATGAGGACATCAGAGGATACAGCAGGATATTGATCAGTTGGAGACTTGGACAGAGACATAGCAGATGGAGTTTAATCCTAACAAATGTGATGTTATGCATTTTGGAAGGTCTGATATAGATAGGAAATACAGCGAATGGCAGAATGCTTAAGCATATTGATAGGCAAAGGGATCTGGGTGTACTGAAAGTGGCAATGTAGTTGGAGAAGGTAGTCAAGAAGGCATATGCATGCTTGCCTTCACCGGCGGGGCACTGAGTTTAAAAATTGGCAAGTCATATTGCAGCTTTATAGAACCTTAGTTAGGCCAAACTTGGAATATAGTGTTCAATCCTGATCGCCACACTACCAAAAGGATGTGGAGACTTTGGAGAGGGTACAGAAAAGATTTACCAGGATGTTGCCTGCTATGGAGGGCATTAACTATGAGGAGACGTTGGAGAAACTTGGTTTGTTCTCATTGGAACAATGGAGGTTGAGGGGTGACCTGATAGAAGTCTACAAGGGCATGGATAGAGTAGATAGTCAGAAGCTTTTTCCCAGGGTGGAAGAGACAATTACTAGTGGGCACAGATTTAAGGGTGCCAGGGGCAAGGTTTAAAGGAGATCATGAGGCAGATTTTTTTTATGCAGAGAGTAGTGGGTGCCTGAAACTCGTTGCTGGGAGAGGTAGTGGAAGCAGATATGGTAGTGACTTTTAAGGGATGTCTTGCCAAATACTTGAATAGGATGGGAATGGAGGAATATGGTTCCCAGAAAAGTAGAGGGTTTTAGGTAAGTCAGGCAGCATGGTCACTGCAAGTTTGGAGGGCCAAAGGGCCTGTTCCTGTGCTGTAATTTTCTTTGCTTTTATCACCTGCAACACTAGCAGAGTGGGCCTAGATATGCTGTGTTAGAGAGTTGCTTTGACAGGCTGGAGGGTGATGACCACTCACTAAGCACCATTATGATGAAGATGAATTAGTCCGATCCTATCTGAGCTCCATATGCACGCAAGTACCAGGCCCATTGTCTGTGCAGTGGTAAGGGATCAGGGCCCCAGAGTGGGTGGAGGAGGGAAGGGAATCGCTCATGGGTTCTGGAGAATCAATGGCTTCATTTTCACAGTGATACAGCATTAACATCAACATGAAGAGTCCTCCAGTGACCATCAGGGAAGCGGATTCTTGTTCGAGACAAATTTAAGACAAATGAGACGCAGGTGGATGGTGGATTGGGGATTCATTGGAACATAAGTTTGCTAAATAACTTGGGTTAGTAAGTTCGCCGACAATACGAAAGTTGGTGGTGTTGTGGATAGTCTGGAGGGATGTCTGAAGTTGCAGCGAGACATAGATAGGATGCAAAACTGGGCAAGAAGTGGAAGATGGACTTCAACGCGATAAATGTGTGGTGGTCCATTTTGGCAGGACCAATGGGATGAAGCAGTATAATATCAAGGGTAGGAGTCTTGGCAGTGTTGAGGAGCAGAAGGATCTTGGGGTCCAGGTCCATAGGCCTCTTAAATCTGCTCTGCAAGTGGAGGATGTGGTCAAGAAGGCATATGGTGTACTGGCCTTCATTAATAGAGGAATTGAGTTTAGGAGTCAAGAGGTAATGCTGAAACTTTATAAGACCCTTGTCAGACCCCACTTGGAATACTGTGCGCAGTTCTGGTCGCCTCACTACAGGAAGGATGTGGAAGCTATTGAAAGGGTGCAGAGAAGATTTACAAGGATGTTGCCTGGATTGGGGGCATGTCTTATGAAGATAGGTTGAGAGAGCTAGGTCTCTTCTCTCTGGAGAGACGAAGGTTGAAAGGCGACCTGATAAAGGTTTATAAGATGTTGAGAGGAATAGATAGCCTCCGAGAATCCACCCTATCTCCTAGGGCTGAAATGGTCGCTATGAGAGGACACAGATTTAAGGTGCTAGGGGGCAAGTACAGAGGAGATGTTAGAGGTAAATTTTTCACTCAGAAGGTGGTGAGTGAATGGAATCGGTTGCCATCAGTGGTGATAGAGGCGAACTCGCTGGGATCTTTTAAGAGACTTCTGGATGGGATTTAATGGGATTGGGAGTTACAGATAGTTCTATGGCCTGGTAAGTATAGATATGATCGGCACAACTTGTTGGCCAAAGGGCCTGTCTGTGTTGTAGTGTTCTATGTTCTATGTTCTAATAAGTTTTAATATAAAAATATATAAAAACATAAAATTCTAACAGAAACTGTAAGATGTTTAAAAATGTACCTAACTAGTTCAGCCCTTCACCTGTACCATCTCAATACCTTAACCTTACATCCCCGTGTCTCCCCAAAATGTACATCAGAGGTGGACAGGGTATGGTACCTCTCTTATTCCTATGATGCACTTGATGGGTGTCCTCCAGAGTCCTGAATCTTGATGGCCCTGGCCAGCTTCTTAGTGTCTGAAGCATATCCATGACACCCTCTTCATCCTGCTGCCTTAGACATACCCCGGTCAGAACATGTAGCCACAGTCTCCTGCCTGGTGGGCTTGAGACCTTCTTCATCCCTTGGGGTGCCTGCAGTGAGCTCCAGAAGTTCTGGTGTCACCTGACACTGCCAGTCTTGGAGGACCACCTGCATTCTACCCATGGTGGTCAAGCCTTCTATAATGGCCACCTGAGCTGGGGGCCACCTGTCAATGGCCATAGCAAGCGCTCTCTGAAACTGGCCAATGCTCTGCAGCCTCTCAACCATGATCCTCTGTGACTGGGCCATGTTCCCATGGCTACTGCCGTAACCAATTATGTCTCAGTGTTCTTCTGTATGTCTGCAACCAAAGGCTGCAGAAACTCAAGAAGCCTCTTCAATCCCTCTGCTGTGGCCCTCTGGGACTCCGCTGTGGCCCTCTGGGACTCCGCTGTGGCCCTCTGGGACTCCGCTGTGGCCCTCTGGGACTCCGCTGTGGCCCTCTGGGACTCCGCTGTGACCCTCTGGGACTCCGCCGTGACCCTCTGGGACTCCGCCGTGACCCTCTGGGACTCCGCCGTGGTCCTCTGGGACTCCGCCGTGGCCCCCTGGGACTCCGCCGTGGCCCCCTGGGACTCCGCCGTGGCCCCCTGGGACTCTGCCGTGGCCCCCTGGGACTCTGCCGTGGCCCCCTGGGACTCTGCCGTGGCCCCCTGGGACTCTGCCGTGGCCCCCTGGGACTCCGCCGTGGCCCCCTGGGACTCCGCCGTGGCCCTCTGGGACTCCGCCGTGGCCCTCTGGGATTCCGCCGTGGCCCTCTGGGATTCCGCCGTGGTCCTCTGGGATTCCGCCGCGGCCCTTTGGGATTCCGCCGTGGCCCTCTGGGACTCCGCCGTGGCCTCGCCGTGGCCCCCTGGGACTCTGCCGTGGCCCCCTGGGACTCTGCCGTGGCCCCCTGGGACTCTGCCGTGGCCCCCTGGGACTCTGCCGTGGCCCCCTGGGACTCCGCCGTGGCCCCCTGGGACTCCGCCGTGGCCCTCTGGGACTCCGCCGTGGCCCTCTGGGATTCCGCCGTGGCCCTCTGGGATTCCGCCGTGGTCCTCTGGGATTCCGCCGCGGCCCTTTGGGATTCCGCCGTGGCCCTCTGGGACTCCGCCGTGGCCCTCTGGGACTCCGCCGTGGTCCTCTGGGACTCCGCCGTGGTCCTCTGGGACTCCGCCGCGGTCCTCTGGGACTCCGCCGCGGTCCTCTGGGACTCCGCTGCGGTCCTCTGGACTCTGCTGTGGTCCTCTGAGATTCCGCTGTGGCCCTCTGGGACTCCGCTGTGGTCCTCTGGGATTCCACCGCGGCCCTTTGGGATTCCACCGTGGCCCTCTGGGACTCTGCTGTGGTCCTCTGAGATTCCGCTGTGGCCCTCTGGGACTCCGCTGTGTCATCGATTGGAGCCTACCCCAGGCTTTCCACCGTAGATGCCACCCTTGCAGTGCTGGCCTGCGAATCACGCAAGACTGCTGGTCCATTGAAAGCTTTGGGACTCCTCTCAGCAGCCTCGCGATTGGTCCAGTGTGGCTGTCAGCCCCTCCTGCGTTCTGTGGCTCTGTTGCTGCATCTCCAGCAGCTGATGGAGAAGTGATCTCAGAGGCCCAGCATGTAGCCTGGGGTCAGCTGAGTCCTCACCTCTGGCAGGCCCCTGTGTGCCAGAGAAGTTGGACGTTCTTTCCTCCACCCAATGTCCATTAGCAGATATGACGTGCTTACCACAGAGTGACCCAGAAACCTGAACATGAAGTGTTGTGAGGTGGAAGCTGCCACCCTCAGAGGTTCCTTCACTTGCATCATAGAACATAGAACACTACAGCACAAACAGGCCCTTCGGTCCACAAGTTGTGCCAAACACATCAAAACCTACCCAGCCACAGACCTATCTATAACCCCCAATCCCACTGGATCCCATATACTCATCCACAAGTCTTTTAAAAGACCCCAGCGAGTTCGCCTCGACCACCACCGACGGCAGCCGATTCCATTCACTCACCACCCTCTGAGTGAAAAACTTTCCCCTAGCATCCCCTCTGTATTTGCTTCCCTGCACCTTAAATCTGTGCCCTCTTGTCGCGACCATTTCAGCCCTGGGAAATAGTCTCTGAGAGTCCACCCTATCTATTCCTCTCACCATCTTGTAAACCTCTATCAGGTCGTCTCTCAACCTTCGTCTCTCCAGGGAGATAGAACATAGAACACTACAGCACAAACAGGCCCTTCAGCCACAAGTTGTGCCGAACACATCAAAACATCCTTCGAGGAGTCTTCAGATAAGTCGATCACAGGATAGCTGGAAGCTGGGACTTCAAATCCAGATGGCCCAGGCACGTCTGGACTTCTTGCCATGGTGTGGAGAGGCTGGCATTGGACTGAGGTAAACACAGTAAGAAGTCTCACAACACCAGGTTAAAGTCCAACAGGTTTATTTGATAGTAAACCCATTAGCTTTCGGAACACTGTTCCTTCGTTAGTGAGTGGGGAGTTCTGATCACAAACAAGGCATATAGAGGCACACTATATGCCTTGTTTATAGGATACTGATTAAAATGCGAGTCTTTACAGCTAACTTGCTATTCAAATCTTATAGGTGCAGACAATGTGAGTGGATATAGCATTAAGCATAGGTTAAAGAGATGTGTATTGTCTCCAAGCAGACAGTGAGATGCTGCAAGGCATGGGGAATACAGATAGTGTGATATGAGACTGTCCTCATGTGTGTGGAACTTGGCTATCAGTCTCCGCTCAGCGACTCTGCGCTGTCGTGTGTTGTGAAGGCTGCCTTGGAGAACGCTTACCCGAAGATCAGAGGCTGAATGCCCGTGACCGCTGAAGTGTTCGCCAACAGGAAGGGAACTGTTTTGCCTGGTGATTATCAAGCGATGTTCATTCATTCGTTATCATAGCATCTGCATGGTCTCCCCAGTGTACCATGCCTCGGGGATATCCTTTCCTGCAGTGTATCAGGCAGAAGACATTGGACGAGTTACCAGAGTACGTACCGTGTATCTGGTGGATGGTGTTCTCACGTGAGATGATGTCATCCATGTCGATGATCCGGCATGTCTTGCAGAGGTTGCTGTGGCAGGGTTGTGTGGTATTGTGGTCACTGTTCTCCTGAAGGTTGGGTAGTTTGCTGCGAACTGTTTGAGGTTGTGCGGTTGTCTGATGGAAAGTAGTGGGGTGTGGGGATGGCCCTAGCGAGATATTCATCTTCATCAATTATATGTTGAAGACTCCGGAGAAGATGTTGTAGCTTCTCCGCTCCGGGGGTACTCTGTCCACCGTGTCCCATGTTTGTCTTCTGAGGAGGTAGATGCGGTTTTTCACTGTGGCATGTCAGAACTGATGAAGCCCCGAAAGCTAGTGGCTTTTGCTACCAAATAAACCCGTTGGACTTTAACCTGGTGTTGTGAGACTTCTTACTGTGTTTATAGAACATAGAACATAGAACATTACAGCGCAGTACAGGCCCTTCGGCCCTCGATGTTGCACCGGCCAGTGGACCCTCTAACCTAAACTATTCCAATATCATCCATATGCCTATCCACCGAACATTTGAATGCCCCCAAAGTAGGCGAGTCCACAACTGCTGCAGGCAGGGCATTCCACGCTCTCACACCCTCTGTGTAAAGAACCTGCCTCTGACATCCGTCCTATAACTACCACCTCTTAATTTAAAGTTATGTCCCCTCGTGTTGGTCATCACCATCCGAGGAAAAAGGCTCTCACTATCCACCCTATCCAATCCCTTGATCATCTTATACGCCTCAATTAGGTCACCGCGTAACCTTCTTCTCTCTAATGAAAATAACCTCAGGTCCCTCAGCCTTTCCTCATAAGGCCTTCCCACCATACCAGGCAACATCCTGGTAAACCTCCTCTGCACCCTTTCCAATGCTTCCACATCTTTCTTATAATGCGGCGACCAGAACTGTACGCAATACTCCAAGTGCGGCCGCACCAGAGTTTTGTACAGTTGTAACATAACCTCACAGCTCCTAAATTCAATCCCTCTACCAATAAAAGCTAACACACCGTACGCCTTCTTAACAACTTTATCAACCTGGGTGCCAACTTTCAAAGAGCTATGTACTTGTACCCCAAGATCCCTCTGCTCGACAACACTATTAAGGGTCCTTCCATTAGCCCTATATTTCATATGCCTGTTATTCCTACCAAAGTGAATCACCTCACACTTATCCGTATTGAATTCCATTTGCCACCTCACGGCCCAGCTCTGCAACCTATCTATGTCCCTCTGCAAACTGTAACATCCATTCTCGCTGTCTACAACTCCCCCCACTTTGGTATCGTCAGCAAATTTACTAATCCAACCCTCTACACCCTCATCTAGGTCATTTATAAAAATGACAAACAGCAGTGGCCCTAAAACAGATCCTTGAGGTACACCACTTGTAACTGCACTCCAGGTTGAATATTTCCCATCAACCACCACCCTCTGTCTTCTATCAGCTAGCCAATTCCTAATCCAAACTGCTAAATCACCTTCAATCCCATGCATCTGCACTTTCTGCAGTAGCCTACCATGGGGAACCTTATCAAACGCTTTGCTAAAATCCATATACACTACATCAACTGCCTTACCCTTATCTACCTCTTTGGTCACCTCCTCAAAAAACTCAATAAGGTTTGTGAGGCATGACCTACCCTTCACAAAACCGTGCTGACTATCCCTAATCAATTTATTCCTCTCTAGATGCTTATAAATCCTATCCCTTAAAATTCTTTCCAAGACCTTGCCCACAACAGAAGTCAGGCTCACCGGTCTATAATTTCCAGGATGGTCCCTACTCCCCTTTTTGAACAAAGGGACAACATTTGCCATCCTCCAGTCTTCCGGCACTATACCTGTAGCTAATGACGACATGAAGATCAAAGCCAAAGGCTCTGCAATCTCCCCTCTAGCCTCCCAGAGAATCCTAGGGTAATCTCCTCTCTAGCCTCCCAGAGAATCCCAGTCCAACACCAGCACCTCCACATCGGTCATAGAAGACAGAGGACAGGAGTGAAAGGATGCATTTCTGAATGGAGGGCTGTGACAAGTGGCGTTCCTCAAGGATCAGTGCTGGGACCTTTGTTTATGTATAATATATAAATGATTTGGAGGAAAATGTAACTAGATTGATTTGTAAGTAGGCAGATGACACAAATGTTAGTGGATTTGCAGATAGTGATACAGACCATCAGAGGATACAGCAGGATATAGATCGGTTGGAGACTTGGGCAGAGAGATGGCAGATGGAGTTTAATTCAGACAAATGTGAGGTACTGCATTTTCGGAGTCTAATACTGATAGGAAATATACAGTAAATGGCAGACCCCTTAAAAGTATTGATAGGCAGATAGATCTGTGTGCATAGGTACACAGATCACTGAAAGTGGCAATATAGGTGGAGAAGGTAGTCAAGAAGGCATACAGCATGCTCATCTTCGTAGGCCAGAGTTTAAAAATTACCAAGTCATGTTGCAGCTTTATAGAACCTTAGTTAGGCTGCACTTGGAATATAGTGTTCAATTCTGTTGATCTGGTGATCAGAAGGATTTGGAGGCTTTCGAGAGGGTAGATTTACCAGGATGTTGCTGGTATGGAAGGCATTAGTTATGAGGAGAAGTTGAAGAAACTTTGTTTGTCCTCACTGGAATGGTGATGGGTTGAGGGGGTGACCTGATGGAAGTCTACAAGATTACAAGGGGCGTGGGCAGAGTGGACAGTCAGAAGCTTTTTCACAGGGTGGAAGAGTCAATTACTAGGGAGCACAGGTTTGAGGTGTGAGCAGCAAGGTTTAAAGGAGATGTACGAGGCAAGTTTTTTTACACACAGTGTGATGGGTGCCTGGAACTCACTGCTGGGGGAAGTAGTGGAAGTGGATATGGTAGTGACTTTTAAGGGGTGCCTTGACAATACATGAATAGGATGGGAAGAGAGGGATATGGTCTCTGGAAGACTAAGGGGTTTTAGTTCAGTTGGACAGCATGGTCGTGCAGGCTTGGAAGGCTGAAAGGCCTGTTCCTGTGCTGTAATTTTCTTTGTTCTTTGAATGAATTAAAAACAAAGTAGGATGAAACATCCTCGCCCTCCACTGGCAACAGCCTCAAATAATCATTTCAGATGAAGCAGCTTTTTCCCTGGAATTTTTTCAGTTTGGTAGATGGTATTATGAAGACCATGAGGACTAGGAAGAGAAGGAGCTTTTAGGCTTCTTGAGCCTGCTCTGCCATTCAATAGGATCATGGCTTAGTCCAGAAACATTCCTCACTTCCACTTTTCTGCCCTTTCCTCATAACCCCCATGATTCTCTTTTAATGCTCAAAAATCTATCTCAGTTTTACATATCTGTAAGGATTCTGCCCCCACAGTTCTCTTGGCTAGGAGTTTGCAAAGACTCACAACCCTCTATGAGAAGAAATTCCTCCTCATTCCAATCAGACTCTCCCACAAAGGGGAACATTCTATCATCATTTACCCCTTCGAGCTCCTGAGGAATCCAGGATGTTTCAATGAGATCAGCTCTTCTAAATTCCAATGAGTGGAGTCCCAACCTGTTTAATCTTACCTTATAAAACACTCCCTCCATACTGGAGGTCATCCTAGTGAATCTTCTCTGAACTGCCTCCAAAGAAATAATATCTTCCCTTAAACAAGGGGACTGAAACTGCTGACAGTTCTCCAGATGAGGTCTCACCGATACTTTGTAGAGTTGCAGCCAGGGTTTCATGATTCCCTTAGCTTTTCTGATTACCTACTGTGCCTCTCGCTAGCTTTCTGTGGTCATGTGCAAGTACCCACAAGTTCCTTTTGTGTTGCAGCTTTCTGCAGGTTTTCTCCATTTAACTAATACTCTGTTCTTTTGTTGTCTCTTCCAGAAGGAACAACTTCACATTTTCCCACATAATACTCCATCCATTACCTTGTTGCCTGTTTGCTTAACTTATCAATATCACTACACTCAGTGGTCTGCTCTACATGTTTATAGGCTGAAATAATAAAGCTTTTGCATCAGCTATGTAACTTCAACAGTAATGTGAAAAATATCTGGAACTCTTCAATAACCTCAGATGGGGAACACATAATAAGCAGCACAGAGAAAGACAAAGCAGGGAGTGCAACGTGAACGAGTAATTAAGGGAATGATTACCAAAACTGCTGTCAATGCTGCCACCTTTCCCAGGTTTATCACAAAATGGAGGAGCCCAGCCTTCATCACAGTGACAGTTGCCTTTATTGTTACAAACCTGAAACAAAGACCACAATTTCCTCATTGGTAGATTTATAGGAAACGGTGAAGAATTTTAGAAACATACCGAAGTAAAATGGAATGAGAGAGAGCTGGTCTGGGAGCTGATATTTTATTTGTGATTGTCAGAAGGCACTCAGCACCATCCCAGGACCTCAGTGCCCTCAATCCCAGCACCCTTCTGCTACTTTTACCCATGACTGTCCGCCAATCGGATTAGGGCTGTTCACCAACTATTCCACAGAGTCCAGCTCCAATCATCAACCAGCTCAAACCAATCTACAAAACGATCTGGATAGTGTCCAGACAGAGACTGATAAATTGAGGTGACTGAGGAAGGCACGGATTCACCCACAGGTTAAGGAATGAGCTGGAAGGAAATAACACAACCCTGGCCATTTCTCTTATCAGAAAGAATATGATAAAGTGTTGAAAAAGATGGGTAATTTTGGATTAATTGGACCGAATATGGATTTTCTATTGTTATTCAAAATGTGAAGATACTCTGCTATTTTAAAAAGAGAAGAACATAAGAACTAGGAGCACAAGTAGGTCATGTGGCCCCTTGAGCCTGCTCCGCCATTCAATAAGATCATGGCTGATCTTCTTGTGGACTCAGCTCCACTCACCCACCCGCTCACCATAACCCTTAATTCCTTTCCTGTTCAAAAATGTATCTATCCTTGCCTTAAAAACATTCAGTGAGGTAGCCTCAACTGCTTCACTGGGCATGGAATTTCGCACATTCACAACACTTTGTGTGAAGAAGTTCCTCCTCAACTCAATCCAAAATCTGTTCCCCCTAATTTTGAGGCCATGCCCCCTAGAACTAGTTTAACCTGCCAGTGGAAACAACTTTCCTCTTTCTATCTTATCTATTCCTTTCATAATCTTACATGTTTCTATAAGATCTCCCCTCATTCTTCTGAATTCCAATGAATATATTCCCAGTGTCTCATAAGTCAACCCTCTCAACTCCAGAATCAACCTAGTGAATCTCCTCTGCACCCCCTCCAGTGCCAGTACGTCCTTTCTCAAGAAAAGATAGGATGTATAGGCACTTAGAGCGTTGCGATCTGATTAGGGATACGCAGCATGGATTTGTTAAGGGGAGGTCGTGCCTTACAAATCTGGTAGAATTTTTTGAGGAGGTGATGAAAACGGTGGACGAAGGGCGAGCCGTTGATGTCGTCTGTATGGATTTTAGTAAGGCGTTTGACAAAGTCCCTCATGGGTTAGTTGAGAAGGTCAAGGCTAATGGGATACAAGAACAGGTAGCTAGATGGATAAGTAACTGGCTTGGTAATAGAAGACAGAGAGTAATAGTGGAAGGGTGTTTTTCTAGCTGGAGGTCGGTCACTAGTGGTATGTCGCAGGGCCCAGTACTGGGACCTCTTCTATTTGTAATATATATAAATGACTTGGAAGAGGGAGTAAGTGGAGTGATCAGCAAGTTTGCAGACGATACAAAGATGGCTGGACTTGCAGATAGTGAGGAGCATTGTCAGGCGATACAGCAGGACATAGATAGGCTGGTAGCTTGGGCAGATAAATGGCAGATGGAATTCAATCCTGATAAATGCGAGGTGATGCATTTCGGGAGAAAGAATGTAGAGGGGAGGTATATGATAAAGGGTAGACCTATTAAGAGTATAGAAACGCAGAGGGACCTGGGGGTGCAGGTGAACAAGTCTCTGAAGGTGGCAGAGCAGGTGGAGAAGGTTGTGAAGAAAGCATATAGTATGCTAGCCTTTATAGGAAGGGGTATAGAGTACAAGAGCTGGCCTTTAATGTTGCAGTTGTATAAAACGTTGGTTAGACCTCATTTGGAATACTGCGTCCAGTTCTGGTTGCCTTACTACCGGAAGGACGTGGAGACTCTGGAGAGAGTGCAGAGGAGGTTTACCAGGATGCTGCCTGGTATGGAAGGTCTGAGTTACGAGGAGAGATTAGGCAAATTGGGACTGTTTTCCTTAGAAAGACGTAGACTTAGAGGAGATCTAATAGAGATGTACAAGATTTTGAAGGGGATAGATAGAGTAAACAGGGTTAAGCTTTTTCCTAGGATGGACTCAAATAGCACAAGGGGTCACGGGCTTAGGGTGAGGGGGGTAAGGTATAATTTGGATGCTAGAGGGAGTTTTTTCACACAGAGGGTGGTGGGGGTATGGAATGCGCTGCCAAGTAAAGTGGTGGAGGCAGGTACTCTGGAGTTATTTAAGAAATACTTAGATGGGCACATGAACAGAATGGGAATGGAGGGGTATAGAAAACTGATTTAAAATAGGTATCATGAGCCTTGGGAATCCCTGGGAAGTGTGTAAATAGATGATGATATTGATGTACTTGTTTTTATCCTACAGGTGGTTTGGTCCACCTTGTTGTCTAACGAGGGGCATACACGCGATGGGTCGTGAGAGGGCTGCTCTTGGATTTTTTTCGAGAGTATCCTAGTGCTTCACATCGTTAGTGTACGCTTGACCTGGACCATCTGATGGGCAACACGACAGCTCAGTGACTATCGCTGTGCTGTGCAGATACATGGATTTGGGCCTGTGTCTGTGGGAGTTTGCGCATTCTCCCCGTGCTTGCGTGGGTTTTCTCCAGGTGCTCCGGTTTCCTCCCACATCCCAAAGATGTGCTCTTAGGCTAATTGGCAAAACAAATTCTCCCTAAATTGTTTCAAATTTGGTTTTTAAATCCATAGATCTATAAACATAGACAGGGATCACGGGTAGAGGTGGGAACATCAGGGTAGCGGTGTGGGGTTCATTGAGCCGAAGGGCCTGTTTCCTGTGCTATTTTGGTCATTGCTCTTTGTTCTTTAAAACTGTACACAGTACTCTAGCTGTGGCCTCACCAGCACCTTATACAGCTGTAACATAACCTCACTGTTTTAAAACTCCATCCCTCTCGCAATGAAGGAAAAAATTCCATTTGCTTCTTAATTACCTGCTGTAGCTGCAAACCAACTCCTTGAGATTCCTGCACCCAGGTCCCTCTGCACAGCAGCATGTTGCAATTTTTTACTATTTAAGTAATATTCCATTTTGCTATTATTCCTATGAAAATGATGACATGACATTTGCTCTCACTCTTCCCCTGCTTTCACTCTCCTTCCATTCTCACTCTCCCCTCGCTCTCACTCTCCCCTCGCTCTCACTCTCCCCTCGCTCTCACTCTCCCCTCGCTCTCACTCTCCCCTCGCTTCTCACTCTCTCCCTCTCCATCTCTCCCCCTCGCTCTCACTCTTCCCCTGCTTTCCTCCTCCATTCTCACTCTCCCCTCGCTCTCACTCGCTCTCACCTCGCTCTCACTCTCCCCTCGCTCTCACTCTCCCCTCGTCACTCTCCCTCGCTCTCACTCTCCCCTCGCTCTCTCCCCTCGCTCTCACTCCCCTCGCTCTCACTCTCCCCGCTCCACCCTCCCCTCGCTCTCACTCTCCTCGCTCTCTCCCCTCCTCTCACTCTCCTCCCTGCTCTCACTCTCCCCTGCTCCCACTCCCCCCTGCTCCACTCCACCCCCCCGCCCCCACTCCCCCTCACCCACTCCCACCCGCACCCACTCTCCACCTCACCCACTCCCCCCTCCTCCACTCCCCCCTGCTACCCTCCCACTCCCACTCCCCCTGCTCCCACTCCCACCCCTCCCTACTCCCCTGCTCTCCTCACTCCCCCTGCTCCCACTCCCCCTGCTCCACTCCCCTCGCTCCACTCTCCCCTCCCTCACACTCCCCCATCGCTCCACTCCCCCTCTCTCGCTCTCACTCTCCCCTCGCTCACTCTCCCCTCGCACCCACTCCCCCTCGCACCCACTCCCTCCCTCACTCTCCACTCTCACTCACCCCTGCCCCCACTCTCCCTCACTCCCACTCTCCCCCTGCTCCAACTCTCCCCTCGCTCACACTCTCCCCCTGCACCCACTCTCCCCTGCTCCCACTCCCCCTGCTCCCACTCCCCCCTCGCTCCCACTCTCCCCTCGCACTCACTCCCCTGCTCCCACTCCCCCCTGCTCCCACCCTCCCCCTGCTCCTCCCCTGCTCCCACTCCCCCTGCACCCCACTCCCACTCACCCCCTGCCCTCACACTCCCCCTGCTCCCACTCCCCCTGCTCCACTCTCACTCCCCTGCACCCACTCCCCCCTCACCCCCACACTCCCCCTGCTCAACTCTCCCCTCGCTCTCACTCTCCCCTGCTCCCACTCCCCCTGCTCCCACTCCCCCTGCACCCACTACCCCCTGGCACCCACTATCCCCCTGCCCTCACTCTCCTGCTCCCACTCCCCCTCCTCTCCCCTCGCACCCACTCCCCCTCTCCCACTCCCCCTCCCACTCTCCCCCTGCTCTGCTCCCACTCTCCCCCTGCTCCCACTTACCCCTGCTCCCACTCTACCCCTGCTCCCACTCTCCCCCTGCTCCCTGCTCACACTCTACCCCTGCACTCACTCTCCCCCTGCTCCCACTCTCCACTCTCCCCCTGCCCCCTCTCCCCTCACTCTCACTCCCCCCTGCTCCCACTCCCCCCTAGCTCCCACTCCCCATGCTCCCACTCTCCCCCTGCTCCCACTCCCCCCTGCACCCACTCCCCAGGCACCCCTATCCCACGCTCACTCACCCCCCTCCCTCTCCCCTCGCTCCCACTCACCCCTCGCTCTCACTCTCCCCCGCACGCTCTCACACTCCCCCTGCTCCCTCACCTCCCCCTGCTCCCACTCTCCCCCTGCTCCCACTCCCACTCCCCCTCCACCCACTTCCCCCTGCTCCCACTCCTCCCCCTGCTCCCACTCCCCCTCTCCCCCACTCCCACTCCCCCCTGCACCCACTCCCCCTCGCACCACTCCCCCTGCCACCCATCCCACTCTCCCACTCACCCCCCTGCTCCCACTCTCCCCCTGCTCTCACTCTCCCCTCCTCCCACTCACTCTCCTGCTCCCACTCTCTCCCACTGCACCCCTCTCCCACTCTCCCCCTGCTCCCACTCCCCCTGCTCCCACTCCCCCTCGCTCCCACTCTTCCCCTCTCCCTCTCCTCTCTCACTCTCCCTGCTCTCCACTCCCCTCGCTCCCTCTCCCTCGCTCCACTCTCCCCTCGCTCCCACTCCCCCTCAATCCCACTCGCCTCCTGCTCCCACTCCCCCCTGCACCCACTCTCCCCCTGCTCCCACTCTCCTCCTGCTCCCACTCTCCCCCTGCTCCCTCTCCCCCTCACTTCCCCGCTCTCACTCCCCCTCGCTCTCACTCTCGCTCTCCCTCCGCCCTCGCTCTCACTCTCCCCTCGCTCTCACTCCCCCTCGCTCTCACTCGCCTCCTCACTCACCCCCTGCTCTCACTCTCCACTTCCCCTGCTCTCACTCTCCCCCCTCCTCTCACTCTCCTCCTGCTCTCACTCTCCCTGTCCTCTCTCACTCACTCCCCCTGCTCTCACTCTCCCCTGCTCTACTCTCCTCCTGCTCTCACTGTCTGCTCCCTCTCCCCCGCTCTCACCTCCCCTCTCTCTCCCTCGCTCTCACTCCCCCTCGCTCTCATCTCCCCTCGCTCTCACTCTCCCCTCGCTCTCACTCTCCCCTCGCTCTCACTCTCCCCACGCCTCTCGCTCTCACTCCCTCGCTCATCGCTCTCACTCTCTCCCTCGCTCTCACTCTCCCCCTCGCTCTCACTCTCCCCTCGCTCTCACTATCCTCCTCGCTCTCACCTATCCTCCTCGCTCTCACTCTCCCCTCGCTCCACCCTCCCCTCGCTCTCACTCTCCTCCTCGCTCTCACTCTCCACCCCCCCTCGCCTCACTCTCGCCCTCGCTCTCACTCTCCCCTCGCCTCACTCTCCCCTCTCCTCACTCTCCCCCTGCCCTCACTCTCCCCCTGCCCTCACTCTCCCCCTGCCCTCACTCTCCCCCTGCCCTCACTCTCCCCCTGCCCTCACTCTCACTCTCCTCCTGCTGTCTCTCTCCCCTCACTCTTACTCTCCTCCTGATTAGAGGTTTAGATAGGGTGGACAGTGATAGCCTTTTTCCTAGGATGGAAAAAGCTAGCACGAGGGGACACAGCTTTAAATTAAGGGGTGATAGTTATAGGACGGATATCAGAGGTAGGTTCTTTACCCAAAAGGTGGTTCAGGAGTGGAATGCCCTGCCTGCGGCAGTTGTAGATGTGCCAAGTTTGGTGGCGTTTAAGAGGTTATTTGATAAGTATATGGAAGAGAAGGGAATGGTTTAGTTTGGAGGGTCATTGCTTTTTATATTGGTCGGCGCAACATCGAAGGCCAAAGGGCCTGTTCTGTGCTGTAATGTTCTATGTTCTATGCTCTCACCCTCCTCTCGCTCTCACTCTCCCCTCGCTCTCACTCTCCCCTCGCTCTCACTCTCCCCTCGCTCTCACTCTCCCCTCGCTCTCACTCTCCCCTCGCTCTCACTCTCCCCCTGCTCTCACTCTCCCCCTGCTCTCACTCTCCCCTCGCTCCTCATCTCCCCTCGCTCTCCACTCTCCCCTCGCTCTCACTCTCCCCTCGCTCTCACTCTCCCCTCGCTCTCCACTCTCCCCCTGCTCTCACTCTCCCCTCGCTCTCACTCTCCCCCAGCTCTTACTCTCCCCCTGCTCTCACTCTCCCCTCGCTCTCACTCTCCCCTCGCTCTCACTCTCCCCTCGCTCTCCTCTCTCCCCGCTCTCACTCTCCCCTGCTCTCACTCTCCCCCTGCTCTCACTCTCCCCTCGCTCTCACTCTCCCTCGCTCTCACTCTCCTCCTGTTCTCACTCTCCCCCCTGGCTCTCATTCTCCCCTCGCTCTCACTCTCCCCCTGCATTTCACTAGCCTTCCCCACTGCCATTCATCAACTCTGTCATTTCCATTCACCAGCCCCCTCCCTGGCATTCACCAGCTTCTCTGCCATTTACCAGCCTCCTTTGCTGATATTCACCAGTCCTGCTGTCATTCTCCACCCCACCCTATAGCCATTCTCCAGCCTCACTGTCCTTCAGAGGCTCCCCCCCCACTGCCATTCAACAGTCTTCCCATTGCCCTTCCCCAGTCGTCCCCACTCTGCCATTTACCAGACCCGCCCACTGCCATTCATCACCCCCTCTGCTGCCATTCACCAGTCCTGCCGCTGCCATTCACCAGTCCTGCCGCTGCCATTAACATAGAACATAGAACATAGAACAATACAGCACAAACAGGCCCTTCGGGCCACGAGTTGCGCCGATCACATCTACCAATCTA
This sequence comes from Sphyrna mokarran, assembly GCA_024679065.1. NCBI lineage: Eukaryota > Metazoa > Chordata > Chondrichthyes > Carcharhiniformes > Carcharhinidae > Sphyrna > Sphyrna mokarran. The sequence goes on from JAGIQG010000001.1 coordinate 3,982,476, forward strand.
CAGACCTATCTATAACCCCCTATCCTATTCTTTTCCATATACTCATCCAGAAGTCTCTTAAAAGACCCCAGTGAGTTTCCCTCAACAACCTCCAACGGCAGTCGGTTCCATTCACTCACCACCCTCTGAGTGAAAAACCTACCCCTGACATCTCCTTTGTATTTGCTTCCCTGCACCTTAAATCTGTGTCCTCTCGTATTGACCATTTCAGCTAGGGGAAATAGTCTCTGAGAGTCCACCCTATCTATTCCTCTCAACATTTTATAAACCTCTATCAGGTCGCCTCTCAACCTACGTCTTCCAGTGAGAAGAGTCCCAGTTCCCTCAACCTATCTTCATAAGGCCTGCCTCCCAATCCAGGCAGCATCCTTGTAAATCTCCTCTGAACTCTCTCAATAGCCTCTACATCCTTCCTATAATGAGGTGACCAGAACTGCGCACAATACTCCAAGTGGGGTCTGACAAGAGTCTTATAGAGCTGCATCATTACCTCCTGACTCCTAAACTCTATTCTCGATTAATGAAGGCCAGTACACCGTACGCCTTCTTGACCACTTCCTCCACCTGCGAGGCCGATTTAAGAGTCCTATGGACCCGGACCCCGAGATCCTTCTGCTCTATAACACAGCTAAGACTCCTATCCCTTATATTGTACTCCTTCATCCCATTATTCCTGCCAAAATGGACCACTACACATTTATCCGCATTGAAGTCCATCTGCCATTTCTCCACCAGTCTTGCATCCTGTCTATATCCCGCTGCAACTTTTGGCATCCCTCCAGACCATCCACAACACCACCGATCTTTGCATCATCGGCAAACTTGCTAACCCATCCCTCCACTTCCTCATCCAGGTCATTTATGAAAATGACAAACAGCAGGGGTCCCAGAACAGATTCTGGGGCACTCCACTGGTTACTGACCTCAATGCAGAACAAGACCCATCCACAACCACTCTCTGCTTTCTGCCAGCAAGCCAGTCCAAGGCCAAAGCCCCTTGGATCCCACGACCTCTCACCTTCTCCAGAAGCCTTGCATGTGGGACCTTATCAAACGCCTTACTAAAGTCCGTGTACACTACGTCCACATCCCTTCCTTCGTCAATGTGTTCAGTCACATTTTTGAAGAACTCAACTAGGCTCGTAAGGCATGACCTGCCCTTGATAAAACCATGCTGACTATTTCTAATCAGTCCAAACTTCTCCGAATGTTCATATATCTTATCCCTCAGAAGCCCCTCCATCAGCTTCCCAACCACTGAAGTCAAACTCACCAGTTGGTAATTTCCTGGACTATCCCTGTTCCCTTTCTTAAAGATAGGAACCACATCTGGAATCCTCCAATCCTCCGGAACCTCTCCCGTTTCCAGGGACATCGCAAGGATCATTGCCAGGGGCTCTGCAACCACTTCCCTCACCTCCCACAATAACCTGGGGTACATCCCATCCGGTCCCGGCAACTTGTCTATCTTGATAGAATTTAACAGGTCTAACACATCCTCTTTCCTAACATCCACATACTCAATCTTTTCCGTATGCCTCAAACCAGCAGTGCAGTCTCCCAGATCACTTTCCACCGTGAATACCGAGGCAAAGTACTCGTTAAGCACCTCTGCCATTTCTTCCGGATTCACACAGACTTTTCCCCCTTCACCTTTTATAGGTCCTATCCCTTCTCTTCTCATCCTTTTACTTTTCACATATTTGTAGAAGGCTTTGGGATTCTCCTTAATCTTACCTGCCAAGGCCTTCTCATGACCCCTTCTGGCTCTCCTAATTTCCTTTTTAAGCTCCCTTCTGTACACCTTATACTCCTCTAGATCCCTAATATCCCCTAGCTCTCTGAACCTTTTATATACCTTTTTTTCCTTCCTAACTAGGTTCACCACTACATTCGTGCACCATGGTTCCCGCATTCTACCTTATTTACTACACTCCTGGCATTAAAATAGACACACCTCAGCCCCTCAGTCAGGATATTTCCCTTTTCCACCACCTGCCTAACCCCCTCTCAGAGTGCCTACAGTCCTTCCCTACCTGGGAACTAACCTCCTTATTCACCGTCCCATCGATATTCCCACCCCCCAGCTTTTCTAGTTTAAAGTCCCCCCAGTAGCCCTAGCTAGCCTACCTGCCAAGATATTCGTCCCCCTAGGGTTCAAGTGCCACCCGTCCTTACTGTACAGGTCACACCTGCCCCTAAAGAGGTCCCAATGATCTATGAACCTGAATCCCTGCCCCCTGCTCCCGTCCCTCAGCCATGCATTCATCCTCCACCTCATTTGATTCCTGCTCTCATTCTCCCGAGGCGCAGGCAGCAATCCTGAAATTACTGCCATTCATCAGCTCCACTACCATTCAACAGTTCCCCAACATGCACCAGCCCGATGTCATTCAGCAGCCCCCTCCTACTGCCCAGCTTCAGTTCCTCAACTGCCATTCCTCAACAGTCCCCCCTCCTAATTCACCAGCCTCCGTCCCCCCGCCCCCTATTCACCAGCCTCCTCACCCCCCCTCCTCCCCCTCCCTATTCACCAGCCTCCTCACCACCCCGCCTCCCCCTCCCTAGTTCACCAGCTCCTCACCCACCCCTCCCCCCTCCCTATTCATCACAGCCCCTCCCACCCCTCCTCCGCCTCCCATTCACCAAGCCTCCTCCCACCCCGTCCCCCCTCCCTACTCACCCAGCCTCACCAGGGCCTCCCACCCCCTCCCCTCCCCCCCGTCCCCCCTCCCTATTCACCACCCCCCCCCTCCCTATTCACCAGCCATCCTCACCACCCCCCCTCCCACCTCCCCATTCACCAGCCTCCTCACCACCCCCCTCCCCCCTCCCCCTCCCCATTCACCGTCCCACTCCCTATTCACAAGCTCTCACCACCCCCGTCCCCCTCCTCCCTCACCACCCCCCCATCCCCCCCCCCCGTCCCTATTCACCAGATCCCTATTCCCAATCCTCCTCACCACCCCCTCACCCCCTCCCTATTCACACACCTCCTCACACACCCCCTCCCCTCCCTATTCACACCTCCTCACCACCCCGTTCCCCCCCTCCCTATTCACCAGCCCTCCTCGTCCCCACCCCCGTGCCCCTATTCACCACCCACCCCCTATTTCTCACCACCCCCCCTCCCATTATCCCAGCCTCCTCACAGCTCCATATCAGCCTCCTCACACACCCCCTCCCCCCTCCCCCCTCCCCATGCACCAGCCTCCTCACCACCCCCCAGTCCCACGCTCCCCTATCACAGCCTCCTCACCACCCCCGTCCCACCTCCTATTCACCCCCCCCTCCCCCCGTACCTATTCACCACCTTCACGCACCCCCTCCCCCCCTCCCTATTCACCAGCCTCCTCACCACCCCCCCCCCTCCCTAGTCACCACCCCCACTCCCACCTCCCTATTCAACAGCACCTCCTCGCCACCCCCCCCTCCCTATTCACCAGCATCCATCACACCCCCCCCACCTCCCTATCACCAGGCTCCTCACCACCCCCCCCCCTCCCTATTCACCAGCCTCCTCACCCCCCCCACCCCCCTCCCACCACCCCCCCCCTCCCTATTCACCAGCCTCACCACCCCCCCCCCCCCACCTCCCTATTCACCAGCCCTCCTGCCATTCGTAGCTGTTGCCATTCACCATCCCCCCCCCCCATTCACATTGCCACCCCATTCACTTCAAAATCCCTGCCCATTCACCAGGCTCCTGTTGCACCTAACCTGCACATCTTTGGACTGTGAGGAACCGGAGCACCCGGAGGAAACCCATGCAGATATGGGAAGAACGTGCAAACTCCACACAGATAGTGATTCAAGTCAGGAATCCAACTCGGGTCCCTGGAGCTGTGAGGCAGCAGTGCAAATCATTGTGGAACAGTAGCACAGTGGTTAGCCCTGCTGCTTCACAGCTCCAGGGACCTGGGTTCAATTCCCAGCTTGAGTCACTGTCTGTGTGGAGTTTGCACGTTCTCCTCGTGTCTGCATGGGTTTCCTTTGGGTGGTGTGGTTTCCTCCCACAGTCCAAAGATGTGCGGGTTAGTTTGACTGGCCATGTTAAAATTGCCCCTTAGTATCCTAACATGCTTAGGTTAGAGGGAATAGCATGTAGGGATATGGAGTAGAGTCTGGGTGGGTTGTGGTTGGTGCAGATTTGAGGGGCCGAAGAACCTCTTTTTGCACTGTAGCATTCTATGATCTATGATTATATTGTGTCACCATGTTATCCTGTCTCCACATTCTCCCTGTCTCTGTGTGGGTTTCCTCTGGGGGCTCAGATTTCCTCCCACAGTCCAAAGATGTGCGGATTAAGTGGATTGGCCATGATGGACTAGCCATGGTTTCAAATCCATTATCATACAATCCTACAGTGTGGAAAGAGGCCCCATTGAGTCTGCACTGACCACAATCCTACCCAGGCCCTAACCCCTCTGACATATTTTACATTACTACATCTGATACCAAATTACTAATCAATAAAGGTTTAGACCCATTAACATAACCCATTTCCCACCAGTACATTTGTTAGTATGATTGAAAATAGCGTAATACATATCATACCCCATGATTGTGACACTTTTTGTCACAATCTTCAGCTCCTAATATCTTTGGATCTTCACATTTGCTTTGGAGACAGGTCTGTGGAATAGAAAATTGAACAATAGTGTCATCACATTAGAACATAGAACATAGAACACTACAGCACAAACAGGGCCTTCGGCCCACAAGTTGCGCTGATCATATCCATACCTACCAGGCCTATCTATAACTCCCAATCCCATTAAATCCCATGTACAAATCTAGAAATCCTTTAAAAGACCCAAACAAGTTCACCTCTATCACCACCGATGGCAGCCGATTCCACTCAACTACCCTAACATCTCCTCTGTACTTGCCCCCCAGCACCTTAAATCTGTGTCCTCTCGTAGCGACCATTTCAGCCCTGGGAAATAGCCTCCGAGAATCCACCATATCTACACCTCTCAACATCTTATAAACCTCTATCAGGTCACCTCTCAACCTTCTTCTCTCTCTCAACGTATCTTCATAAGGAATGCCTCCAAATCCAAGCAACATCTTTCTAAATCTCTGCTGCACCCTCTCAATAGCTTCCACATCCTTCCAGTAGTGAGGCGACCAGAACAGTGCACAGTACTCCAGGTGAGGTCCAATCTTCCGGAACCTCTCCCGTCTCCATCGACGATGCAAAGATCATCGACAGGGGCTCTGCAATCACTTCCCTCACCTCCCCCAGTAACATCCCATCCGGGCCCGGCGACTTATCTACCTTGATGGAATTTAACAGTTCCAACACATCCTCTTTCTTAATGTGCACATACTCAATCTTTTCAGTTTGAAACAATCCTGTAGTACAACCTTTATACAACATTGTATAAAGTTGCATACAATGAAAAGTATTGTTTCTTGTGCACTTTATAAACAAAGCATACCATTAATAGAAAAGAAAATGAGAGAGTGCAGAATGTAGTGTTACAATCATAGCTAGGGTGTAAAGAAAGATCAACTTAATACAAGGTAAGTCCATTTAAAAGTCTGACAGCAGCAGGGAAGAAGCTGTTCCCCTCCAAGCCATTCACTATTTTGACAGTTCCTTAACTGTCTCTGATTCAAAACCCTGGAACACCGTCCCTCATGGCACTGCTCATCACACAGATTGCAGTTATTCAAGATGGCAGCTCATTCCCATCATCTTCTCAAGGGTAATTAGAGATGGAAATAAATGCTGGTCACACCAGTGATGCCATATCCTGGAAATTAATTTTAAAAAAATGTTCACAGATGATTGCATATACTCCCTGATTATCTTCTTGCTCTTTATATATGCATAAAAAGCTTTGGGATTTTCCTTAATCCTGCTGGCTAATGACTTTTCATGACTCGTTTTAGCCCTCCTTACTCCTTGCTTCAGTTTCTTTCTACTTTCGAAGAACAAAGTTACAGCACAGGAACAGACCCTTAGAACATAGAACACTACAGCACAAACAGGACCTTCGGCCCACAAGTTGTGCCGATCATATCAGTACCTACCAAGCCATAGAACTATCTGTAACTCCCAATCCCATTAAATCCCATGTACTCATCCAGAAGTCTCTTAAAAGACCCCAGTGAGTTCGCCTCTACCACCACTGACGGCAACCGATTCCATTCACTCACCACCCTCTGAGTGAAAAACTTACCTCTAGCATCCCCTCTGTACTTGCCTCCCTTAAAACTTAAACCTGTGTCCTCTCGTAGCGACCATTTCAGCCCTGGGAAATAGCCTCTGAGAATCCATTCTATCTATTCCTCTCAACATCTTATAAACCTCTATCAGGTCGCCTCTCAACCTTTGTCTCTCCAGGGAGAAGAGACCTAGCTCTCTCAACCTATCTTCATAAGGCATGCCTCCCAATCCAGGCAACATTCTTGTAAATCTCCTCTGCACCCTCTCAATAGCTTCCATATCCTTCCTATAGTGAGGCGACCAGAACTGCACACAGTAGTCCAAGTGGGGTCTGCAAGGGTCTTATAAAGTTGCAGCATTACCCCCCGACTCCTAAACTCAATCCCTCGATTAATGAAGGCCAGTACACTATACGCCTTCTTGACAACATCCTCCACTTATGGGCCAATTTAAGAGTCCTATGGACCCAGACCCCAAGATCCTTCTGCTCCTCAACACTGCCAAGACTTCTACCCTTGATATTATACTCCTTCATCCCATTGGTCCTGCCAAAATGGACCACCACACATTTATCGCATTGAAGTCCATCTGCCACTTCTCCACCCAGTCTTGCATCCTATCTATGTCTCGCTGCAACTTCAGACATCCCTCCAGACTATCCACAACACCACCAACCTTCGTATCGTCGGCAAACTTACTAACCCATCCCTCCACTTCCTCATCCAGGTCATTTATGAAAATGACAAACAGCAGGGGTCCCAGAACAGATCCCTGGGGCACTCTGCTGGTGACTGAGCTCCATGCAGAAGAAAACCCATCCACAACTACTCTCTGCCTTCTGCCGGCAAGCCAGTTCTGGATCCACAAGGCCAAAGTCCCATGGATCCCATGCCCTCTCACTTCTTAAGAAGTGTTGCATCTTATCAAACACTTTGCTGAAATCCATGTAAACCACATCCACTGCTCTTCCTCCGTCAATGTGTTCAGTCACATTTTCGAAGAACTCAACTAGGCTCATAAGGCACAGTCTGCCCTTAACAAAGCCGTGTTGACTATTTCTGATCATGTTGAATTTCTCTAAATGCTCATAAATCCTATCTCTCGGAATCCTCTCCATCAACTTACCGACCACTGAGGTCAGACTCACTGGTCGGTAATTGCTATTCCTGTTCCTCTTCTTGAAAATAGGCACCACATCCGCAATCCTCCAATCTTCTGGAACCTCTCCCGTCTCCATCGATGACGCAAAGATCATCGACAGGGGCTCTGCAATCACTTCCCTCACCTCCCACAGTAACCTGAGGTACATCCCATCCGGGCCCGGCAACTTATCTACCTTGATGGAATTTAACAGTTCCAACACATCCTCTTTCTTAATGTGCACATGCTCAATCTTTTCAGTTTGACACAATCCTGTAGTACAACCTCCCAGATCACTCTCCATTGTGAATACCGAGGCAAAGTACTCGTTAAGCACCTCTGCCATTTCTTCTGGTTCCACACAGACTTTTCCCCCTTCACCTTTTATAGGTCCTATCCCTTCTCTTCTCATCCTTTTACTCTTCACATATTTGTAGAATGCCTTGGGATTCTCCTTAATCCTACCCGCCAAAGCCTTCTCGTGACCCTTTCTGGCTCTTCTCATTTTCTTTTTCAGCTCCAAATTGGAAGGAAGTTTTCTCGGGGAAATGTACAAAAGTAACGTGGCAGATTTTCAAGGAATGTTTGTCTGAACTTCTGCATGACAAAGTTCCAATGAGACAGGGAAAATTTTGGTAGATTACAGAAACCGTGGTGCATGAAAGTTGTAATGAATCTAGTCAAAAAGAAAAGAAAAGCATTCAAAAGGTTCAGGGAGCTAGGTAATGTTAGGGATCTAGAGGAATATACAACTTGTCGGAAGGAATTTAAGAATGAAATTAGGAGAGCTAGAAGGGGTCATGAGAAGGCCTTGGCGGGTAAGATTAAGGAAAACCCCAAAGCATTCTACAATTATGTGAAGAGCAAAAGGATGAGAAGGAAGAGGAGCTATAAAATGTGACAGTGGGAAAGTTTGTATGGAACTGCTAGAAATTTCAGATGTCCTCAATGATTACTTTGGTATTCACTGTGGAAAAGGATCTTGGTCATTGTAGTGCCGGCTTGCAGCGTACTGAAAAGCTTGAATATGTGTACATCAAGAAACAGAATGTGTTGGAGCTTCTGAAAAGCATCAAGTTAGATAAGTCGCCAGGACTGGATGGGATGTACCCCAGGTTACCGTGGGAGGCAAGGGAAAAGATTGCAGAGCCTCAGGCGATGATCTCATCGATGGAGATGTAGAGGTTCCAGAGGATTAGAGGACTGCGGATGTTGTTCTTCTATTCAAGAAAGTAAGTAAAGATAGCCCACGAAGTTATCGACTGGTGAGTCTAACCTCAGTGGTTGCTAATTTGATGGAGAAGATCCTGAGAGACAGTATTTATGAACATTTGCAGAGGTATAGTATGATCGAAAATAGTCAGCATAACTTTGTCAAAGCAGATCTTCCCTAATGAATCTGGTTGATTTTTTTGAAGATGTGACTAAACACATTGATGTAGGAACTACAGTAGATGCGGTTTATATGGACTTCAGCAAGTTGTTCAATAAGGTCCCTCATACAAGGCTTAATAAGAAACTGAGGGAGCATGGGACCCAAAGGGACATTGCTCTGTGGATTCAGAACTGGCTTGCACATAAAAGGCAAAGAGTGGTTGTAGATGGGTCTTTTTCAGCATGGAGGATTTTTATAAATGACCTCGATGAGGAAGTGGAGGAGTGGGTTGCAAATGACATGAAGGTTAGAGGAGTTGTGGATAGTTTGGAGAGATGTCAGAAGTTGCGATGAGACATAGATAGCATACATGACTGGACAGAGAAGTTGCAGATGGACTTCAACCTGGATAATTGTGTGGTGGTTTATTTTGGCAGGGTGAGGGTAAGGGTAAGACTCTTAGCAGTGTGAAAGATCAGAAGGATCTTGGAGCCTGGGTTCATAGGATGACAAATCAGCTTTGCAAGTAGAGGATGTGGTTAAGAAGGCATATGGTGTACTCGCTTCATCAATTGAGGGATTGAGTTCAGGAGTCAGGAGATAATGCTAGTATAAGATCCTGGTCAGACCCCACTTGGAATACTGTGCTCAGTTCTGGTTGCCTATAGGAAGGATGTGGAAGCCATTGAAAGAGTGCAGAGGAGATTTACAAGGATGTTACCTGAATTGAGTGGCATGCATTTTGAGGATAGGTTGAGAGAGCTCGGTGTTTTCTTCCTGGACGAAGGATGAGAGGTGACCTGATAGAGGTGTATAAGATGTTAAGAGGTATTTATCAAGTAAATTGTCAGAGGCTTTTTTCCCAGGGCTGAAATGGCTGCCACAAGAGGACACAGGTTTGGGTGCTAGGGAGTAGGTACAGAAGAGATGTCAGGGGTAAGTTTTTCACTCAGAGGGTGATGGGTGAGTGGAATTGGCTGCCGTCGGTGGTGGTGGAGGCAAATTCGTTGGGGTCTTTAAGAGACTTTTGGATGAGTACACGGGACTTAGTAAGCTGGAGGATTATAGATAAGACTAGTAGGTAGGGACATGTTCGGTGCAACCTGTGGGCTGATAGGCCTGTTTGTGCTATAGTTTTTCTATGCTTTATGTTCTAAATTCGATCTTCAAAATGCATCTGTCCAGATTACACTTCATCTGATTTGATTTTTGATCTGATTTGATTTATTATTGTCATATATGTTAGCATGCAGTGAAACGTATTGTTTCTTGCACAACATACAGACAGCACACAGTTCATAGAGAAGGAAAGGAGAGGGTGCACAATGCAATGTTACAGTCATTTATCTTCTTTATTGCCTGCTGGATTGCGTGCTTACCTTCAGCGACTGATGCACAAGGACTCTAAAGTCTTGTTGAGTATCTGTCTCTTTCAGTTTATCCCATTCAAATAATAACCTGCTTCTGTACTATTGCTACCACAGTGGATAACCTCACATTTATCCACATTATAGTGCAACGGCTGTGCAGATGTCCACACACTCAGCAGGCCCAAATCATGCTGAAGTATCTCTGCATCCTGCTCACAGCTCACTCTCCCACCCAACTTTGTATCATCTGTAAATTTGGAGATAACATATCCAGTTCCAACTTCCAAGTTATTAATATATAATGTGAACAGTTTGGGCTCCCAGCACACATCCCTGTGGAACCCCACTAGTCACTGACTGCCAAACAGAGAAAGACCCATTTATGCCAACTCTTTGCTTCCTAACTGCTAATCAGTTTTCTATCAATCACAAGACATTACCTGAGATTTCATGTGGCTATAATTGTTTGGTTATGTGAGATCTTGCCAAAAACCTTCCTAAATTCTAAATAAATGACATCCAATGGTTCTCCTCAACTCCACTAGTTACATCCTCAAAAAATTCCCATAGATTCATCAAGGATGATTTCCCTTTGGTAAATCCATGCTGAGTTTGTCTGATTATACCACTGCTTCCAAATGCTGAATTGTGATGTCCTTGAGAATAAATTCTTCACAACACACTGGACATTCCCACTCTTCCTGAGTCACAGGGATTACACACTGGACATTCCCGCTCTCCCTGAGTCTCAAGGATTACACATTGAACATTCCCACTCTTCCTGAGTCACAGGGATTACACACTGGACATTCCCACCATCCCTGAGTCACAGGGATTACACACTGGACATTCCCAAACTGAGTCACAGGGATTACACACCAGACATTCCCGCTCTCCCTGAGTCTCAAGGATTACACATTGAACATTCCCACTCTTCCTGAGTCACAGGGATTACACACTGGACATTCCCACCATCCCTGAGTCACAGGGATCACACACTGGACATTCCCACCATCCCTGACTCACAGAGATCACACACTGGACATTCCCAAATTGAGTCACAGGGATTACACACTGGACATTCCCACTCTCCCTGAGTCACAGGGATCACACACTGGACATTCCCACTCTTCCTGAGTCACAGGGATCACACACTGGACATTCCCACTCTTCCTGAGTCACAGGGATCACACACTGGACATTCCCACTCTCCCTGAGTCACAGGGATCACACACTGGACATTCCCACTCTTCCTGAGTCACAGGGATCACACACTGGACATTCCCACTCTTCCTGAGTCACAGGGATCACACACTGGACATTCCCACTATCCCTGAGTCTCAAGGATTACACATTGAACATTCCCACTCTCACTGAATCACAGTGATTGCACACTGGACATTCCCACTCACCCTGAGTCACAGGGCCTACACACTGGACATTCCCACTCTTCCTGAATCACAGTGATCACACACTGGACATTCCCACTCTTCCTGAGTCACAGGGATTACACACTGGACATTCCCACCATCCCTGAGTCACAGGGATTACACACTGGACATTCCCAAACTGAGTCACAGGGATTACACACCAGACATTCCCGCTCTCCCCGAGTTACAGGGATTACAAACCAGACATTCCCACTATCCCTGAGTCTCAACGATTACACATTGAACATTCCCACTCTCACTGAATCACAGTGATTGCACACTGGACATTCCCACTCACCCTGAGTCACAGGGCCTACACACTGGACATTCCCACTCTGTGTCACAGGGATTACATACTGGACATTCTCACTCTTCCTGAGTCACAGGGATTACACACTAGACATTCCCAATCTGTGTCACAGGGATTACACACAGGACATTTGCCCTCTCCCTGAGTCACAGGGATTACACACTGGATATTCCAACATTCCTGAGTCACAGGGAATACACACTGGACATTCCCACTCTTTTACACTATTTGTAATATATATAAATGGCTGGACTTGCGGATAGTGAGGAGAATTGTCAGGCGATGCAGCAGGACATAGATAGGCTGGTAGCTTGGGCAGACAGATGGCAGATGGAGTTCAATCCTGATAAATGCAAGGTGATGCACTTCGGGAGAAAGAATTTAAGGGGGAGGTATATGATAAAGGGTAGACCTATTAAGAGTATAGAAATGCAGACGGACCTGGGGGTGCAGGTACACAGGTCTCTGAAGGTGGCAGAGCAGGTGGAGAAGATTTGTGAAGAAAGCATATAGTATGGTGGCCTTTATAGGAAGGGGTATAGAGTACAAGAGCTGGCCTTTAATGTTGCAGTTGTATAAAACTTTGGTTAGACCTCATTTGGAATACTGCGTCCAGTTCTGGTCGCCTTACTGCTGGAAGGACGTGGATACTCTGGAGAGAGTGCAGAGGAGGTTTACCAGGATGCTGCCTGGTATGGAAGGTCTGAGTTACGAGGAGAGGTTAGGCAAATTGGGACTGTTTTCCTTAGAAAGACGTAGACTGAGAGGAGATCTAATAAAGGTGTACAAGATTATGAGCGGTATAGATAGAGTAAACAGGGTTAAGCTTTTTCCTAGGATGGACTTTTGGATTTTTTTCAAATCAAAACAGCATGGGAAACAGGCCCTTCGGCCCAATGAGCCCGTGCTGCCACTCCGATGTTCCCACCTCTACCCGTCATCCCTGTCTATGTTTATAGATCTATGGATTAAAAACCAAATTGGAGACAATTTAGGGAGAATTTGTTTTGCCAATTAGCCTAAGAGCACATCTTTGGGATGTGGGAGGAAACCGGAGCACCCGGAGAAAAACCCACGCAAGCACGGGGAGAATGCGCAAACTCCCACAGACACAGGCCCAAATCCATGTATCTGCACAGCACAGCGATAGTCACTGAGCTGTCGTGTTGCCCATCAAATGGTCCAGGTCAAGCGTACACTAACGACGTGAAGCACTAGGATACTCTTGAAAAAAAATCCAAGAGCAGCCCTCTCACGACCCATCGCGTGTATGCCCTTGTTAGACAACAAGGTGGACCAAAGCACCTGTAGGATAAAAACAAGTACATCAATATCATCATCTATTTACACACTTCCCAGGGACTCCCAAGGCTCATGATCCCTATTTTAAATCAGTTTTCTATACCCCTCCATTCCCATTCTGTTCATGTGCCCATCTAAGTATTTCTTAAATAACTCCAGAGTACCTGCCTCCACCACTTTACTTGGCAGCGCATTCCATACCCCCACCACCCTCTGTGTGAAAAAACTCCCTCTAGCATCCAAATTATACCTTACCCCCCTCACCCTAAGCCTGTGACCCCTCGTGCTATTTGAGTCCATCCCAGGAAAAAGCTTAACCCTGTTTACTCTATCTATACCCCTCAAAATCTTGTACACCTCTATCAGATCTCCTCTAAGTCTACGTCTTTCTAAGGAAAACAGTCCCAATTTGCCTAATCTCTCCTCGTAACTCAGACCTTCCATACCAGGCAGCATCCTGGTAAACCTCCTCTGCACTCTCTCCAGAGTCTCCACGTCCTTCCGGTAGTAAGGCGACCAGAACTGGACGCAGTATTCCAAATGAGGTCTAACCAACGTTTTATACAACTGCAACATTAAAGGCCAGCTCTTGTACTCTATACCCCTTCCTATAAAGGCTAGCATACTATATGCTTTCTTCACAACCTTCTCCACTTGCTCTGCCACCTTCAGAGACTTGTTCACCTGCACCCCCAGGTCCCTCTGCGTTTCTACACTCTTAATAGGTCTACCCTTTATCATATACCTCCCCCCTACATTCTTTCTCCCGAAATGCATCACCTCACATTTATCAGGATTGAATTCCATCTGCCATCTGTCTGCCCAAGCTACCAGCCTATCTATGTCCTGCTGCATCGCCTGACAATGCTCCTCACTATCCGCAAATCCAGCCATCTTTGTATCATCTGAAAACTTGCTGATCACTCCACTTACTCCCTCTTCCAAGTCATTTATATGTATTACAAATAGAAGAGGTCCCAGTACCGAGCCCTGCGGCACACCACTAGTGACCGACCTCCAGCTAGAAAATCACCCTTCCACTATTACTCTCTGTCTCCTATTACTAAGCCAGTTACTTATCCATCTAGCTACCTGTCCTTGTATCCCATGAGTCTTGACCTTCTCAACTAACCTCCCATGAGGGACTTCGTCAAACTTTCGATGAGGTTACCAGGAAAGTGAATGAAGGAAAGGCGGTGGATGTTATCCTCCTGGATTTCAGCAAAGCCTTTGACAAGGTCCCTCATGGGAGGTTAGTTAAGAAGGTTCAGTTGCTAGGTATACATGGAAAGGTAGTAAACACTGGCTCAATGGAAGAAGCCAGAGAGTGGTTGTGGAGGATTGCTTCTCTGAGTGAAGGCTTGTGACGAGGGGTGTGCCGCAGGGATCGGTGCTGGGTCCAATGTTGTTTGTCATCTATAGCAATGATCTGGATGATAATGTGGTAAATTGGATCGGAAAATTTTCTGATGATACAAAGATTGAAAGTGTCGTGAACAGTGAGGAAGGTTTCAAAGCTTGCAGAGGGATTTGGACCAACTAGAAAAATGGGCTGAAAAATGGCAAATCAAATTTAACGCAGACAAGTGTGAGGTGTTGCACTTTGGAAAGACAAACCAAAGTAGAATGTACAGGATAAATGGTAGGACTCCGAAGAATGCAGTTGAATAGAGGGATCTGGGAATACAGGTACAGAATTCCCTAAAAGTGACATCACAGGTGAATAGGGTTGTAAAGAATGCTTTTGGTACATTGGCCTTTATAAATCAGAATATTGAGTATAAAAGTTGGAGTATTTTGCTAAGGTTGCATATGGCATTGGTGAGGCTGAATTTAGAGTATTGTGTACAGTTTTGGTCACCTAGTTCCAGGAAGGATGTAAATAAGGTTGAAAGAGTGCAGAGAAGGTTCACAAGGATGTTGCTGGAATTTGAGAAGCTGAGTTACAGAGAGAGATTGAATAGGTTAGGACTTGATTCTCTGGAGTGTAGAAGAATGAGGGGAGATTTGATAGAAGTGTTTAAGATTTTGATGGGTATAGATAGAGTGAATGCAAGCAGACTTTTTCCACTGAAGCTGGGGGGGAAAAATCTAGAGAGCATGGGTTAAGGGTGAAAGGAGAAAAGCTTAAAGGGAATATTAGGGGGAATTCTTCATGCAGAGAGTGGTGGTAATGTGGAATGAGCTGCCGGATAAAGTGGTAAATGCAGAGTCACTTTTAAATAGGGATTGTGAGCCTTGGGAGTCCCTGGGAAGTGTGTAAATAGATGATGATATTGACGTATTTGTTTTATCCTACATGTGCTTTGGTCCACCTTGTTGTCTAACGAGGGGCACACACGCGATGGGTCGTGAGAGGACTGCTCTTGGATGTTTTTTCGAGAGTATCCTAGTGCTTCACTTTGTTAGTGTATGCTTGACCTGGACCATTTGATGGGCAACATGACAGCTCAGTGACTATTGCTGTGCTGTGCAGATACATGGATTTGGGCCTGTGTCTGTGGGAGTTTGCGCATTCTCCTCGTGCTTGTGTGGGTTTTCGCTGGGTGCTCTGGTTTCCTCCCACATCCCAAAGATGTACTCTTAGGCTAATTGGCAAAACAAATTCTCCCTAAATTGTCTCCAATTTGGTTTTTAATTCATAGATCTATAAACATGGACAGGGATCGTGGGTAAACGTGGGAACATTGGGGTGGTGGCGCAGACTCGCTGGGCCGAAGGGCCCGTTTCCCGTGCTGTTTTGTTCTTTGTTCTAAATTTAAGAAAAGCTTGGACGGGTTCATGGATGAGAGGGGGGTGGAGGAATATGGTCTAAGTGCAGGTCAGTGGGACTAGGCAAAAAATGGTTCAGCACAGACAAGAGGGACTAAAGGACCTATTTCTCAGCTGCAATTTTCTATGATTCTATGGCACTGGAGGGGGTGCAGAGGAGATTCACTGGGTTGATTCTGGACTTGAGAGCATTGGCTTATGAGGAGAAACTGAAGAAGCTGCAGTTATACTCACTGAAATTCAGAAGAATGAAGGGAGATGTTATAGAAACATATAAGAATATAAAGAGAATAGATAAGATAGAAGCATCTTTGCTCTAGAAGGCTGTGGAAGCCAGGCATTGCCTATCTTTAAGGCAAAGATTGATTAATAAGTGGATCGGGGTTATGGGGAAAAGGCAGGAATATTTTAACTAAGTAATAACAAACTAAATAAAACACGATAAAATGGAATGTTTAGATAGATACAATACAGATTCATCAACTAAAACTATATAGAATTCCATCCATCTCAAAAAATGTATCACCAGGTTTTTGTGGCTTTCAAAATCTTGCAGAATGTTCTGCCTTTTTCACTATCTTCTGTTGATACCTTTATGATTGATGAGACTTCCTCTTAAGACATAAATACACTGTTAGACAGTGGCTGTCTCTGTCTCTCAAGCTGATAACTGTGGCAGAGACTAGCTGTCTGGCAGTGCCTGTCTGGCTGAGGCAGTGACTGTCTGGCAGTGCCTGTCTGGCTCAGGCAGTGACTGTCTGGCAGTGCCTGTCTGGCTGAGGCAGTGACTGTCTGGTTCTTACACCCCTGATGATATACCAAAACACCTCACAACAGGATTGGTTTACAGGTTATTAAAACATCAAATTCAAATCTGATAGGCTGCTGATATTCAAGTGCCTATTTTAAACTGATTTGCTAAAATTGTAAACATGTTCTGATCCAAATGCCTAAAGTCTGTTGCCAAGCCATGGGCCAGTCATAGACAGCAGTGGGAAGTTGTGCGTGGAGCCTGAGGAGATTGGAGAGGTACTGAATAAATATTTCTCTTCGGTATTCACGCAGGGTGATGTAAATGTAGTTATGGAGAACACTGAGGTACAGGGTAGCAAACTGGAAGGTATCGAAGTAGATAGGGAGGATGTGCTAGATATTCTCGAGGGTTTGAAGTTGGATAAGTCCCCTGGGCCGGACGGGATTTACCCTAGGATTCTCTGGGAGGCAAGAGAGGAGATTGCAGAGCCTCTGGCTCTGATCTTCAGGTCGTCGTTGGTTACGGGTGTGGTTCCGGAGGACTGGAGGATAGCGAATGTGGTCCCATTGTTCAAGAAGGGGAAGAGAGACCTTCCAGGGAATTATAGGCCAGTGAGTCTTACTTCTGTTGTGGGCAAAGTATTGGAGAGAATTATTAGGGATAGGATTTATAGTTATTTAGAGAGAAATGAATTGATTGGGGATAGTCAGCATGGTTTTGTGAAGGGTAGGTCGTGCCTTACTAACCTCATTGAGTTTTTTGAAAAAGTGACCAAAGAGGTGGATGGGGGTAAGGCGGTTGATGTGGTATATATGGACTTTAGTAAGGCGTTTGATAAGGTGGCCCATGGAAGACTTCTGCAGAAAATGCAGATGTATGGGATAGAGGGTGATTTAGCTAATTGGGTTAGGAATTGGCTAGCAGATAGAAGACAGAGGGTGGTGGTTGATGGGAGATATTCATCGTGGAGTTCGGTGACAAGTGGTGTACCTCAGGGGTCTGTTTTGGGGCCCCTGCTGTTTGTAATTTTTATAAATGATCTGGATGAGGGTATTGAAGGATGGATTAGTAAATTTGCAGATGACACTAAAGTCGGTGGAGTGGTAGATAGTGAAGAGGGATGTTATAGTTTGCAGAGGGACTTGGACAAGTTGCAGAGCTGGGCCGAGAGGTGGCAAATGGAGTTTAATGTGGAAAAGTGTGAGGTAATGCACTATGGCAGAAATAATAAATGTGTAGAGTATAGGGCAAATGGTAGGATTCTTAGTAGTCTAGATGAACAGAGGGATCTTGGTGTGTATGTGCATAGATCCCTGAAAGTAGGCAGTCAGGTCGAGAAGGTTGTTAGGAAGGCATATGGAGTCTTGGCTTTTATTGGTAGAGGGATTGAATTTCGGAGCCGCAACGTCATGTTGCAACTGTACAAAACTCTAGTGCGGCCGCACTTGGAGTATTGTGTGCAGTTCTGGTCCCCACATTATAAGAAAGATGTGGAGGCATTGGAGAGGGTACAGAGGAGGTTTACCAGGATGTTGCCTGGTATGGAGGGCAGGTCTTATGAGGAGAGGCTGAGGGATTTGAGGTTGTTTTCGTTAGAAAGGAGGCGGCTAAGAGGGGACCTTATCGAAACATATAAGATGATTAGAGGTTTAGATAGGGTGGACAGTGATAGCCTTTTTCCTAGGATGGAGAAAGCTAGCACGAGGGGACACAGCTTTAAATTAAGGGGTGATAGTTATAGGACGGATATCAGAGGTAGGTTCTTTACCCAAAGGGTGGTTCGGGAGTGGAATGCCCTGCCTGCAGCAGTTGTAGATGCGCCAAGTTTGGTGGCGTTTAAGAGGTTAGTTGATAAGTATATGGAAGAGAAGGGAATGGTTTAGTTTGGAGGGGCATTGCTTTTTATATTGGTCGGCGCAACATCGAAGGCCGAAGGGCCTGTTCTGTGCTGTAGTCTTCTATGTTCTATGTTCTATGTTCTATGTTCCAAGGCAAGCCTGCTGCTTCTTGCCTCTGATATACTGTTTCAGGCTGCATATTGGACACACCTTCCATTACTCTGTACAAAACAATCTACATTTTCTAATAACATTTTACAACTCTAAGCATTTTAGATTTTTTTGAATTTTGCAAATGCTAAATTACAACTTTGTGGAAGTTTTCACAAGGGATGTTCACAGTAACTGCATTGCAGCGTTACTGTCAGCCTACTTGTGACATTAATAAATAAACTTTGAAAAGTGAGGGAGAGGAAGAAGAAAAGGAATGAATGAGTTTCAATCAGAGGAGTGAAAGAGTGTCAATTGCTTTAGCATTAATACTGCTTCCCAATAGCTGAATGGGTTACCTTGCCATCTTGGCACGCTGTTCCATCTTGAATCAGTAAATCAGTATGAGAATCCAAATAATAAGCATAGTGCCTCCTGCAGTCAGGTTGAAAGAAAGCAGTTTCCAGACGTCCCCCCCGCAATGCAGAAAATGTAGTCACCTTACACTGAAGTCTCCCACACAGCGAATTCCTGTCGGGAAGAGAGAAGAATCTCATGACCATTACATTCAGAATTTAGAGAAGTCACAAAGCTTCAAGAGGGCTATGTTGAATGTGTGTCAGGGATAACCTTGGATCTAAAGGGAAAACAAGTTGGCAACGGGACCAGTTAAGTCGGAGCATAGAACATACATAGAACATAGAACATAGAACAATACAGCACAGAACAGGCCCTTCGGCCTTCGATGTTGTGCCGACCAAAAATAAAAAGCAATGCCCCTCCAAACTAAACCATTCCCTTCTCTTCCATATACTTATCAACTAACCTCTTAAACGCCACCAAACTTGGCGCATCTACAACAGCTGCAGGCAGGGCATTCCACTCCCTAATCACTCTTTGAGTAAAGAACCTACCTCTGATATCCGTCCTATAACTCATACCCCTTAATTTAAAGCTGTCTCCCCTCGTGCTAGCTTTCTCCATCCTAGGAAAAAGGCTATCACTGTCCACCCTATCTAAACCTCTAATCATCTTATATGCTTCAATAAGATCCCCTCTTAGCCGCCTCCTTTCTAACGAAAACAACCTCAAATCCTTCAACCTCTCTTCATAGGACCTGCCCTCCATACCAGGCAACATCCTGGTAAACCTCCTCTGTACCCTCTCCAATGCCTCCACATCTTTCTTATAATGTGGCGACCAGAACTGCACACAATACTCCAAGTGCGGCCGCACTAGAGTTTTGTACAGCTGCAACATGATGCTGCGGCTCCTAAATTCAATCCCCCTACCAATAAAAGCTAAGACTCCATATGCCTTCTTAACAACTTTATCCACTTGACTGCCTACTTTCAGGGATCTATTGACACATACACCAAGATCCTTCTGTTCCTCAACACTATTAAGAGCCCTACCATTAGCCCTATACTCTACACATTTATTGTTCCTGCCAAAGTGCATTACCTCACACTTTTCCACATTAAACTCCATTTGCCACCTCTCGGCCCAGCTCTGCAACTTGTCCAAGTCACTCTGTAAACTAAAACACCCCTCTTCACTATCTACCACACCACCAACTTTAGTATCATCTGCAAATTTACTGATCCATCCCTCAATACCCTCATCCAGATCATTTATAAAAATCACAAACAGCAGGGGCCCCAAAACAGACCCCTGAGGCACACCACTCGTCACCGAACTCCACGATGAATATCTCCCATCAACCACCACCCTCTGTCTTCTATCTGCCAGCCAATTCTAATCCAATTAGCTAAATCACCCTCTATTCCACACATCTGCATTTTCTGTAGAAGTCTTCCATGGGCCACCTTATCAAACGCCTTACTAAAGTCCATATATACTACATCAACCGCCTTACCCCCATCCACCTCTTTGGTCACTTTCTCAAAAAACTCAATGAGGTTAGTAAGGCATGACCTACCCTTCACGAAACCACTGGGCGGGAATCACCATTTTCCCAGAGAGATATAGGGAGTCATTCACAGGGACACATTGAAAGCACCCAGAGTGCAACTGAAATCAGGGAAGAGTTGGGACAGAGTCAAAAAGAATTTGGCCTGTGGTGGAACCGGAAGGAGTGGACTCAGGAATAATGCTGTCCAAATCCATTTCCGACTCTGTCCCGGTGCATTCCCGTTCCTGACTCTGTCCCGGTTAACATAGAAACATAGAACAATACGGCACAAACAGGCCCTTCGGCCCACGAGTTGTGCCGATCACATCTACCAATCTACAGACCTAGCTATAACTCCCTATCCTATTCGTTTCCATATACTCATCCAGAAGTCTCTTAAAAGACCCCAGTGAGTTTGCCTCAACAACCTCTGATGGCAGCCGATTCCATTCACTCACCACCCTCTGAGTGAAAAACCTACCCCTAACATCCCCTTTGTATTTGTTTCCCTGCACCTTAAATCTGTGTCCTCTCGTAGTGACCATTTCAGCTCGGGGAAATAGTCTCTGAGAGTCCACCCTATCTATTTCTCTCAACATTTTATAAACCTCTATCAGGTCGCCTCTCAACCTACATCTCTCCAGTGAGAAGAGTCCCAGCTCCCTCAACCTATCTTCATAAGGCCTGCCTCCCAATCCAGGCAGCAACCTTGTAAATCTCCTCTGCACTCTCTCAATAGCCTCTACATCCTTCCTATAATGAGGCGACCAGAACTGCGCACAATACTCCAACTGGGGTCTGACAAGAGTCTTATAGAGATGCATCATTACCTCCTGACTCCTAAACTCTATTCCTCGATTAATGAAGGCCAGTACACCGTACGCCTTCTTGACCACTTCCTCCACCTGCGAGGCCTATTTAAGAGTCCTATGGACCCGGACCCTGAGATCCTTCTGCTCTACAACACAGCTAAGGCTCCTACCCCTTATATTGTACTCCTTCATCCCATTATTCCTGCCAAAATGGACCACTACACATTTATCTGCGTTGAAGTCCATCTGCCACTTCTCCGCTCAGTCTTGCATCCTGTCAATGTCCCGCTGCAACTTTTGACATCCCTCCAGACCATCCACAATATCACCGATCTTTGTATCGTCGGCAAACTTGCTAACCCATCCCTCCACTTCCTCATCCAGGTCATTTATGAAAATGACAAACAGCAGGAGTCCCAGAACAGATCCCTGGGGCACTCCACTGGTTACCGACCTCCGTGCAGAACAAAACCCATCCAGAACCACTCTCTGCCTTCTGCCGGCAAGCCAGTTCTGGATCCACAAGGCCAAAGCCCCTTGGATCCCATGCCCTCTCACCTTTTCCAGAAGCCTTGCATGTGGGACCCTATCAAACGCCTTACTAAAGTCCATGTACATTACGTCCACCATCCTTCCTTCGTCAATGTGTTCAGTCACATTTTCGAAGAACTTAACTAGGCTCGTAAGGCATGACCTGTCCTTGATAAAGCCATGCTGATTATTTCTAATCAGTCCAAACTTCTCCAAATATTCATTTATCTTATCCCTCAGAAGCCTCTCCATCAGCTTACCAACCACTGAAGTCAAACTCACCGGTTGGTAATTCCCTGGACTATCCTTGTTCCCTTTCTTAAAGATGGGAACCACATCCGCAATCCTCCAATCCTCCGGAACCTCTCCCGTTTCCATGGACGACACAAAGATCATCGCCAGGGGCTCTGCAACCACTTCCCTCACCTCCCACAATAACCTGGGGTACATCCCATCCGGTCCCGGCTACTTGTCTATCTAGATAGAATTTAACAGGTCTAACACATTCTCTTTCCTAATATCCACATACTCAATCTTTTCCGTTTGCCTCAAACCTGCAGTGCAACCTCCCAGTTCACTTTCCACTGTGAATACCGAGGCAAAGTACTCGTTAAGCACCTCTGCCATTTCTTCCGGATTCACACAGACTTTTCCCCCTTCACCTTTTATAGGTCCTATCCCTTCTCTTCTCATCCTTTTACTTTTCATATATTTGTAGAAGGCCTTGGGATTCTCCTTAATCTTACCGCCAAGGCCTTCTCATGACCCCTTCTAGCTCTCCTAATTTCCTTTTTAAGTTCCCTTCTCCACACCTTATACTCCTCTAGATCCCTAACATCCCCTAGCTCTCTGAACCTTTTGTATACCTTCTTTTTCTTCCTAACTAGGTTCACCACAACCTTCATGCACCACGGTTCTCACGTCCTATCAGATCCTCCTTGACTCCTCGGAAAGTTGTCCTGCAGTTCCCCAGACAAACATTCCTTGAAAAACCTTTCCTTCCCCAAGAGCACCTCCTTCCAGTTTATTCCTCCAATTACCTGCCTAATGTTATCATATTTCCCCTTATTCCAGACAAACACCTTCCGAGCCTGCCTGATCCTATCTCTTTCCATTGCTATCGTGAAAGAGATAGAATTATGATCTCCATTCCCAAGATACTCACCTACCATGATATCCAACACCTGCCCTGGCTCATTAGCAAGCACCAGGTCAAGTACAGCCTCTCCTCTCGTAGGCTTTTCCACGTACTGTGTCAGGAAACCTTCCTTAACACACCTAATAAACTCCACACCATCCAAACCCCTTACCCTTGGGATATTCCAGTCGGTGTTTGGGAAATTGAAATCTCCCATCACGACAACCCTGTTATTTCTACATCTGTCTAGGATCTGTTTCCCTATCTGCACCTCAACTTCCCTGTCGCTATTGGGAGGCCTATAGCATACACCCAGCAAAGTTATTGATCCTTTGCTGTTCCTAACTTCCACCCACAGAGACTCTGTAGATAATCCCTCCCCGTCTTCCACCTTCTCCACAGCCATGACACTGTCCCTGATCAACAGTGCCACACCTCTTTTGCCCCCAACCCTGTCCCTCCTGAAGCACTTGAATCCCGGCACCTGAAGTACCCAGTCCTGTCCCTGAGACATCCAAGTCTCTGTAATGGCCACCACATCACACTCCCAAGCAGCAAACCATTCTGTACATTCCCGTTCCTGACTCCGTCCCGGTACATTCCCGTTCCTGACTCCGTCCCGGTACATTCCCGTTCCTGACTCCGTCCCGGTACATTCCAGTTCCTGACTCCGTCCCGGTACATTCCCGTTCCTGACTCCGTCCCGGTACATTCCAGTTCCTGACTCCGTCCCGGTACATCTTGTTCCTGACTCCGTCCGGTCATTCCGTTCCTGACTCCGTCCCGGTACATTCCCGTTCCTGACTCCGTCCCGGTGCATTCCCGTTCCTGACTCCGTCCCGGTACATTCCCGTTCCTGACTCCGTCCCGGTACATTCCCGTTCCTGACTCCGTCCCGGTACATTCCCGTTCCTGACTCCGTCCCGGTACATTCCCGTTCCTGACTCCGTCCCGGTACATTCCCGTTCCTGACTCCGTCCCGGTACATTCCCGTTCCTGACTCCGTCCCGGTACATTCCCGTTCCTGACTCCGTCCCGGTACATTCCAGTTCCTGACTCCGTCCCGGTACATTCCCGTTCCTGACTCCGTCCCGGTACATTCCCGTTCCTGACTCCGTCCCGGTACATTCCCGTTCCTGACTCCGTCCCGGTACATTCCCGTTCCTGACTCCGTCCCGGTACATTCCCGTTCCTGACTCCGTCCCAGTCCATTCTTGTTCCTGACTCCATCCCAGTAAATTCCCGTTCCTGACTCCGTCCCAGTCCATTCTTGTTCCTGACTCCGTCCCGGTACATTCTTGTTCCTGACTCCGTCCCAGTAAAATTCCGTTCCTGACTCCGTCCCGGTGCATTCTTGTTCCTGACTCCATCCCAGTAAATTCCCGTTCCTGACTCCGTCCCAGTCCATTCTGTTCCTGACTCCATCCCAGTAAATTCCCGTCTGACTCCGTCCCAGTCCATTCTTGTTCCTGACTCCATCCCAGTAAATTCCTGTTCCTGACTCCATCCCAGTAAATTCCTGTTCCTGACTCCGTCCGGTGCATTCTTGTTCCTGACTCCATCCCAGTAAATTCCCGTTCCGACTCCGTCCCAGTCATTCTTGTTCCTGACTCCGTCCCGGTACATTTGTTCCGACTCCGTCCCAGTAAATTCCTGTTCCTGACTCCGTCCCGGTGCATTCCCGTTCCTGACTCCGTCCCAGTACATTCCTGTTCCTGACTCCGTCCCAGTACATTCCCGTTCCTGACTCCGTCCCGGTACATTCCCGTTCCTGACTCCATCCCAGTAAATTCCCGTTCCTGACTCCGTCCCAGTCCATTCTTGTTCCTGACTCCGTCCCAGTACATTCTTGTTCCTGACTCCGTCCCAGTAAATTCCCGTTCCTGACTCCGTCCCAGTACATTCCCGTTCCTGACTCCGTCCCAGTACATTCCCGTTCCTGATTCTGTCCTGGTACATTCCCGTTCCTGACTCCATCCCAGTAAATTCCCGTTCCTGACTCCGTCCCAGTCCATTCTTGTTCCTGACTCCGTCCCAGTAAATTCCCGTTCCTGACTCCGTCCCAGTCCATTCTTGTTCCTGACTCTGTCCCAGTAAATTCCTGTTCCTGACTGCGTCCCAGTAAATTCCCGTTCCTGACTCCGTCCCAGTCCATTCTTGTTCCTGACTCCGTCCCAGTAAATTCCCGTTCCTGACTCCGTCCCAGTAAATTCCCGTTCCTGACTCCGTCCCAGTCCATTCTTGTTCCTGACTCCGTCCCAGTAAATTCCCGTTCCTGACTCCATCCCAGTAAATTCCCGTTCCTGACTCCATCCCAGTAAATTCCTGTTCCTGACTCCGTCCCAGTCCATTCCCGTTCCTGACTCCATCCCAGTGAATTCCTGTTCCTGACTCCGTCCCGGTACATTCCCGTTCCTGACTGTCCTGGTCCATTGCTGTTCAATAGCCTTTTATTTCACGGCGTCATGGGTCTGTATCTGATGCTGTGCCCTAAGAATATCACCTCCACCTTCAGAAATTCTGTTTTTGCCAAGCTTATTACCAACCTTGGCTTCCATTGTCTCTCAAAGAGTCTGCCAAATGCTCAATGTGATCTTTCCGTTAATGGCTAAACAACACTAAGTCACAGGTACAGACAGTATAATTAATCAATCCTGTAACAACTCTGTTCATAAATCTTTGGAAGTGGAAGTAATTCCAAAGGGAATTACTTTAAATTGATAGAGCCCATCTGAGGTTACAAAAGCTGAAACTTCTTTTGCTCTCTCTGACAAAGGTACTTGCCAGTAACCATGAAGTAAGTCCATCTTTATGATGTAAATAGCTTATCTGTCTTTTTGCCATACAATCCTCCAGCCTTTTAATTGAGTATGAATCAGATATAATCACAGTGTTGATGTTCTGATAATGTATGCAGAATCATTGAGGTTTGGGGCCAACACGATTGGTGAACTCCACTCACTTTGACTAGACTCTACGATGTCTTCTTGTACATCGCTTCCACTTCCTTCTGTGCCTGCACGTCTTTGACAGAATTAAGCCTCATAGGGATGTTGTTTTATCAAAACAGCATTCCCTATGTCAACCTCATGTACTGTATTAGTCCTTCCCACTCTACTTATACATAGGTCCTCACAGCACTGTAATAAGCTATTCAATTCAGTGGCTCATTACCTATTCCACTTTATAAGGACTTTTTTATTATTTTAGTTTTAGATCCATCAAAATCCACATCATTGGGATTTGATTTCTTACTGAGTGGCAGTAACTAATATCTCTTTCTCCAATTTCTTTTCCCTGTCAAAGTTATCTTTCAGCATGTTCACATGACATGCTCTATCATTTTTTTTTCCCACTTGGCAACTGTACTAAATAATTTATCTGCCTTAATTCCTTCTCAATCTGATAGGGACCATTAAATCTCACTTTAAAGGAATCTCCTACCACTGGTAATGACATCAATACTTTAGCCCCATGGGAAAATGTACAAATTTTAGATTTCATATCTTTTTCTTGTTTCATTAAGTGTTGTGCCACCTTCAAATATTGTCCAGCTAATTCTTTCTCTCATCTCAGACACATAATCCAACTGTGAGATCTCTGACTTCAGACCTATTAACTTTTCTTTAATTAATTTTAAAGGGCATCTTACTTTGTATCTGAGTATCAACTAAAATGAAGTAAACTAGCACATAATCCTGCTGTATGATCACAGACTTTTGACCCATCATAAGAACATAAGAAATAGAAGCAGGAGTAGGCCCTCGAGCCTGCCCCGCCATTCAATAAGATCATGGCTGATCTGTAGTGGTTCAGTACCACTTTCCCGCTTTCTCCCCGTAACCCTTAATTCCCCTGTCAATTAAAAACCTATCCACTCTTAACTTGAACATATTCAATGAGGAAGCCTCCACCACCTCATCAGGCAGAGAATTCCAAAGATTCATCACCCTCTGGGTGAAGAAACCCCTCTGCAACTCTGATCTGAACCACGCCCCACCTAATCTTGAGGCTGTGCCCTCCAGTTATAGAACATAGAACATAGAACAATACAGCACAAACAGGCCCTTCGGCCCACGAGTTGCGCCGATCACATCTACCAATCCAAAGACCTATCTATAACCCCCTATCCTATTCTTTTCCATATACTCATCCAGAAGTCTTTTAAAAGACCCCAGTGAGTTTGCCTCAACAACCTCCGACAGCAGTCGGTTCCATTCACTCACCACCCTCTGAGTGAAAACCTACCCCTGACATCTCCTTTGTATTTGCTTCCCTGCACCTTAAATCTGTGTCCTCTCGTAGTGACCATTTCAGCTCATGGAAATAGTCTCTGAGAGTCCACCCTATCTATTCCTCTCAACATTTTATAAACCTCTATCAGGTCGCCTCTCAACCTGCGTCGCTCCAGTGAGAAGAGTCCCAGCTCCCTCAACCTATCTTCATAAGGCCTGCCTCCCAATCCAGGCAGCATTCTTGTAAATCTCCTCTGAACCCTCTCAATAGCCTCTACATCCTTCCTATAATGAGGCGACCAGAACTGCGCACGATACTCCAACTGGGATCTGACAAGAGTCTTATAGAGCTGCATCATTACCTCCTGACTCCTGAACTCTATTCCTCAATTAATGAAGGCCAGTACACCGTACGCCTTCTTGACCACTTCCTCCACCTGTGAGGCCGATTTAAGAGTCCTAAGGACCTGGACCCTGAGATCCTTCTGCTCTACAACACAGCTAAGACTGTGTTATATTGTATTGTACTCTTATATTGTACTCCTTCATCCCATTATTCCTGCCAAAATGGACCACTACACATTTATCTGCGTTGAAGTCCATCTGCCACTTCTCCGCCCAGTCTTGCATCCTGTCTATGTCCCGCTGCAACTTTTGGCATCCCTCCAGACCATCCACAACACCACCGATCTTTGTATCGTCGGCGAACTTGCTAACCCATCCCTCCACTTCCTCATCCAGGTCATTTATGAAAATGACAAACAGCAGGGGTCCCAGAACAGATCCCTGGGGCACTCCACTGGTTACTGACCTCTATGCAGAACAAGACCCATCCACAACCACTCTCTGCCTTCTGCCAGCAAGCCAGTTCTGGATCCACGAGGCCAAAGCCCCTTGGATCCCACAACCTCTCACCTTCTCCAGAAGCCTTGCATGTGGGACCTTATCAAACGCCTTACTAAAGTCCATGTACACTACGTCCACCGTCCTTCCTTCGTCAATGTGTTCAGTCACATTTTCAAAGAACTCAACTAGGGTCGTAAGGCACAACCTGCCCTTGACAAAACCTAAGTCAAAACCTAAGACAAAACCAGAGTTTGTAAGTCCTGCTATCTTTGTTAAGCTGGAAGCATCTCTCAACCTCAACTTTTCCTTATTAATTTTAAACGTCTTCTTACTTCCATTGGTGCATTCTGAGAGAAGTCTGCTCAGCAAGATCTGCTAAGAAGTGGGAAGCGGAAATGTCAAGACGCTGTGAGACTGAACAATGACTCTATGTTCGGGGTTTAAAAAAAATGGCAGCGTAGACAAGTTGGGCTGAAGGGCTTGTTTCCATGTTGTAAACTTCTATGACTCTAAATAGGAAGATAGTCTGGTTCAACTCATAGCTAAACAGGTGGTGAGAAGGGAGCGTTTCCAATATCGGAGCCATTGGGATCTCTTCTGGGGCAGATGGGAACTGTACCAGAAGGATGGGTTACATCTAAACCAGAAGGTCAAAAATATTTTGGCTGGGAGATTTGCTAATGTCACAAGGTAGGATTTAAATTATTTGGCAGGGGGATGCAAAATAAGCAAAGATGAATGGGGAACCAGACAGTAGGGTTCAGAAGAGCAGCATACAGACTTTCATAATCAAAGAGGGTCTGGTGGACTGAAGTGCATTTGTTTCAATGTGAGAAGTGTAACAGGTAAGGCAGATGAAGTTAGAGCTGGGATCAGTACTGGGAACTGTGATGTTGTTGCCATTACAGAGACTTGGTTCAGGGAAGGACAGGATTGGCAGCTTAACATTCCAGAATACAGGTGTTTCAGGCAGAATACAGGGATTGTAAAAGGAGTGGAGGAGTTATACTATTGGTTAAGGAGAATATCACAGCCGTACTGTGGGAGGACACCTCGGAGGGCTCATCCAGCGAGGCAATATGAATAGAGCTCAGGGATAGGAAAGGTGGAGTCACAATGTTGGGGGTTTACTATAGACCACCCAACAGCCAGTTGGAGATAGAGGAGGATATGTAGGCAGATTTTGACAAGGTATAAAAGTAACAGAATTGTTGTGGTGGGAGATTTTAACTTCCCCATCCATTGACTGGGACTCACTTAGTGCTAGGGGCGTAGATGAGGCAGAGTTTGTAAGTAACATCCAGGAGGCTTCTTGAAACAGTATGTAGATAGTCCAACTAGGGAAGGAGTCATACTGGACCTGGAATTGGGGAATGAGCTCAACCAGGTGGTTGATGTTTCAGTAGGGGAGCAGTGTGGGAACAGTGACCACAATTCAGTAAGCTTTAAAGTACTGATGGATAAAGAGAAGTGTAGCCCTCAAGTTAAGAAGATAAACTGGGGGGAGGCTAATTACAACAATATTAGGCCGGAACTGAAGAATGTAGTTTGGAGGCAGATGTTGGGGGCAAATCAACATCTGGCAAGTGAGAGTTGACAGGGAGTCAGGACAGGCACATTCTTGGAAGGGCGAAGGATAAGTTTTAGGACCCTGGATAACAAGAGATATTGTGAGCCATGCCAAAGAGAAAAAGGAAGAATTTGTCAAGGCTAGGAGGCTAGGAACACACGAAGCAAGTGCAGAATATTAGGAAAATAGAAAGAAACTGGGTCATGAAAAGTCATAGGCCAGCAGGATTAGGACAATCCCAAGGCTTTTCATACATATATAACAGCAAGAGGGTAGCCAGGGGGTGGCTTGGCCATGAAGGATGGGGAGGAATCTATATATGGAGCCAGAGGAAATGGATGAGGTGTTAAATAAATACTTTACATCAGTATTCACCAAACAGAAGGACTTGGTGGATGATGATTCTGGGAAAGGATATATAGCTGTTTGAATCATGTTGAGATCAAAAAGGGGAGGTTTTGGGGTTCTTGAGAAACATTAAGGCAGACAAGTCTCCAAGGCCTAATGGGATATATGCCAGAATACTGACAAAGGCAAGGGAGGAAATTGCTGGGGATTTGAGAGAAATCTTTGTACCCTCACTGATTACAGGGGAGGTTCCAGAGGTTTGGAGAATAGTCAATGTTGTTACTTTGTTTAAGAAGGTTAGCAAGAATAATCCAGATAATTACAGACCGATGAATCTTACATCAGTGGTGGGGAAATTATTGGAGAAGATTCTTCTAGGATTTAGTCCTACTTAGAAATAAGTGGACATATTACTGAGAGGCAACATGGTTTTGTGAAGGGAAGATCATTTTTCACTGACTTGATTGCATTTTTTGAGAAAGTGACGAAGATGCTTGATGAGCGTAGGGCAGTGGATGTTGTCTACATGGACTTCAGTAAGGCCTTTGATAAGGTCCCTCTGCCTCCAAACTCATGGCATTCGCACAGAAGATGAAGTCGCATGGAATCAGAGGTGAGCTGGCAAGGTGGATACAGAACTGGCTCGATCATAGAGGATTTTGATTTGATTGATTCATTATTGTCAAATATATTAACATACAACGAAAAGTATTGTTTCTTGCATGCTCATACCATTCATAGAGAAGGAAACGAGAGAGTCAGAGCTAGGGTATAGAGAAAGATCAACTTAATACAGGCTAAGTCCATTCAAACATTTCAAAGTAGTAGTGAAGAACCTATTCTTGAGTTGGTTGGTACATGACCTCAGACTGTTGTATCTTTTACCCAAAGGAAGAAGGTGGAAGACAGGATATCTGGGATGCATGGGGTCCTTAATTATGCTGGCTGCTTTGCCAGGCAGCGGGAAGTATAGACAGATTCAATGGATGGGAGGCTGGTTTGGCAGAGGTAGTAGTGTGATGGATTGGATAACATTCATGACCTTTTGTAGTTTTTTGTGGGTCTTGGGCAGAGAAGGAGCCATGCTAAGCCGAAAAAACAGAAGGTAACAGTGGAAGGGTGTGTTTCTGAATGAAAGGCTATAACAAGTGGTGTTCCTCAGGGATCCAGTCTGGGATCTTTGCTGTTTGTAATATGTATATTTGGAGGAAAATGTAACTGATTTGATGAGTAAGTTTGCAGATGACACAAAGGTTGGCAGATTTGCGGATAGCGATGAGGACCATCAGAGGATGCGGCTGGATATAGATTATAGAATCATAGAGTCAGAGAGGTTTACAGCATGGAAACAGGACGTTTGACCCAACTTGTCCTTTTTTTTTAAACCCCTAAGCTAATTCCAATTGCCTATATTTGGCCCATATCCCTCTATACCCATTTTACCCATGTAACTATCTAAATGTTTTTTAAAAGATAAAGTTGCACCCGCCTTTACTACCACCTCTGGCAGCTTGTAGCAGACACTCACTACCCTCAGTGTGAAATAATTGCCCCTCTGGACAGTATCTCTTCCCTCTCACCTTAGACCTACGCCCTCTAGCTTTAGATTCCTCTACCTTTGAGAAAAGATAGCGACTATCTATCTGATCTGTGCCTTTCATTATTTTATAAATCTCTATAAGATCACTCTTTGGCCTCCTACGTTCCAGATAAAAAAGTCCCAGCCTATCTAGCCTCTCCTTAACCCAATTTATCAAGTCCTGGTAGCATCCTAATAAATCTTTTCTGCACTCCTTTTAGTTTAATAATCTCCTTTCTATAATAGGATGACCAAAATTGCATATAGTATTCCAAGTGTGGATTCCAAAATCAGTTGGAAACTTGGGCAGAGAGTTGGCAGATGGAGTTTAATCCAGACAAATGTGAGGTGATGCATTTTGAAAGGTCTAATACAGATAGGAAATATACAGTAAATGGCAGAACTATTAAGAGTATTGATAGGCCGAGGGATCTGAGTGTACAGATACACAGGTCACTGAAAGTGGCAATGCAGGTGGAGAAGGTAGTCATCAGCCAGGGTACTGAGTTTAAAAATTGGCAAGTCATGTTGCAACTTTCTAGAACCTTAGGCCGCACTTGGTCGCCACACTACCAGAAGGATATGGAGGCTTTGGAGAGGGTACAGAAAAGATTTACCAGAATGTTGCCTGTATGGAGGGCATTAACTATGAGATGTTGGAGAAACTTGATTTGTTCTCACTGGAATGATGGAGGTTGAGGGGCGACCTGATAGAAGTCTACAAGATTATGAGAGGCATGGACAGAGTGGATAGTCAGAAGCTTTTTCCCCAGAGTGGAAAAGTCAATTACTAGGGGTAGAGGTTTAAGTTGCGAGGGACAAGTTTTAAAGGTGATGTAAAAGACAAGTTTTTTGTACTGAGGGTGGTGGATGCTTGAAACTTGTTGCTGGGGGAGGCAGTGGAAGCAGATATGATAGTAACTTTTAAGGGGCATCTTGACAAATACATAGGATGGGAATAGAGGGATATGGTCCCCAGAAGAATAGATGATTTTAGTTTAGTCGGGCAGCATGGTTGATGCAGGCTTGGAGTGCTGAAAGGCCTGTTCCTGTGCTGTAATTTTCTTTGTTCTTTGTTCTATTTAACTTATGGCTGTGGGATCTTGTCACCACGCAGTCTGGAAAAATTCCAGGACATTTTTATTTTAACTCTTCAGTTTCCTATTTTCTTTTGGCTGTTCCACTATAATGGGCATCATTCCCACCTGTGATCCAACTATATTGTGTCCAAGGATAAACCGTCTTCCTGGAATAGCCAAGTTTTTCATTACTCCCACTATCAATTCTTCAGACTTGATTAGTCTTTCTAGCCTTATCTTGCACAGGGGAACACTAATCTACCATTTATTTCACAGTTTACCACTTTTTCGGGCGATATTTCAGAATTCATAGAAATATTTTCATCTCTTACTATTAGAGATGGCATAGTAAGAAGTCTCACTACACCAAGATAAAGTCCAACAGATTTATTTGGAATTACGAAATTCCCGACTGCTGTTCCTTTATCAGATCTTCTGATGAAGGAACTGTAACCTGGTGTTGTGACACTTCTTATTGCATCTACCCCAGTCCAATGCCGGCATTGTGAGAGATGGATTAGCTCCCATATCTCTCAATATTTTAACCTCTTTATGTACGCCTCCTGCTCTATCTGAGTAAACCATACCCACACAGACGAAGCCTTTGAAAAGATCAGGTGCTATCTTATTAACCAGCCCCTGCCGAGGCTTTGAACTCTGCTTCAGCCCCTCAACTTCTCTCAAGGTTTCCTTCACTATTTAACTAATCCCACTGGTTGATCCAATTTTTCCACATTCTTTTTCCCAGTGCCTTTCTTAAACCGCCAGCACTGTGCCTTTGTGTGAGCCACCTTATCACAGTGAAAACACCTGTGGTCTTTCATCTCTTTTCCACCCTCTTGTTTGTTTTTTTTCACATCTGGTAAACTGTCCCCAGTGTGATATATATTTAGTTTTTCATTGAAGGACCTCCATCTTCCTCAATTTCTATCCCTCACAGAATGAAATTGCTGTCAGAAGCCACACTTCAATTTATGCATTAATGTGTATTCATCTGCCATCTCTGCAGCTCTTTCTCGCTGCTTCAACTTTCTGTTCCTCAACATGATTTGGTGCCACTTCTGGAAGTAAGCTTTTCAACGCTCCAGCAGAATGATATTTCTAATAGCCTCATATGACTTAGAACATAGAACATAGAACACCAGAGCACAAACAGGCCCTTCGGCCCACAAGTTGTGCCAATCATAGAACATAGAACATAGAACATAGAACATTACAGCACAGAACAGGCCCTTCGGCCTTCGATGTTGCGCCGACCAATATAAAAAGCAATGCCCCTCCAAACTAAACCATTCCCTTCTCTTCCATATACTTATCAACTAACCTCTTAAACGCCACCAAACTTGGCGCATCTACAACTGCTGCAGGCAGGGCATTCCACTCCCGAACCACCCTTTGGGTAAAGAACCTACCTCTGATATCCGTCCTATAACTATCACCCCTTAATTTAAAGCTGTGTCCCCTCGTGCTAGCTTTCTCCATCCAGGAAAAAGGCTATCACTGTCCACCCTATCTAAACCTCTAATCATCTTATATGTTTCGATCAGGTGCCCTCTTAGCCTCCTCCTTTCTAACGAAAACAACCTCAAATCCCTCAGCCTCTCCTCATAAGACATAGAACATTACAGCCCAGTACAGGCCCTTCGGCCCTCGATGTTGCGCCGGCCAGTGGACCCTCGAACCTAAACTATTCCAATATCATCCATATGCCTATCCACTGAACATTTGAATGCCCCAAAGTAGGCGAGTCCACAACTGCTGCAGGCAGGGCATTCCACGCCCTCACCACCCTCTGTGTAAAGAACCTGCCTCTGACATCCGTCCTATAACTACCACCTCTTAATTTAAAGTTATGTCCCCTCGTGTTGGTCATCACCATCCGAGGAAAAAGGCTCTCACTATCCACCCTATCCAGTCCTTTGATCATCTTATACGCCTCAATTAGGTCACCACGTAACCTTCTTCTCTCTAATGAAAATAACCTCAGGTCCCTCAGCCTTTCCTCATAAGGCCTTCCCACCATACCAGGCAACATCCTGGTAAATCTCCTCTGCGCCCTTTCCAATGCTTCCACATCTTTCTTATAATGCAGCAACCATAACTGTACGCAATACTTCAAGTATAGGATTTATAGGATTTATAGTTATTTAGAGAGTAATGAATTGATTGGAGATAGTCAGCATGGTTTTGTGAAGGGTAGGTCATGCCTTACTAACCTCATTGAGTTTTTTGAAAAAGTGACTAACGAGGTGGATGGGGGTAAGGCGGTTGATGTGGTATATATGGACTTTAGTAAGGCGTTTGATAAGGTGGCCCATGGAAGACTTCTGCAGAAAATGCAGATGTATGGGATAGAGGGTGATTCAGCTAATTGGGTTAGGAATTGGCTAGCAGATAGAAGACAGAGGGTGGTGGGTGATGGGAGATATTCATCTTGGAGTTCGGTGACAAGTGGTGTACCTCAGGGGTCTGTTTTGGGGCCCCTGCTGTTTGTAATTTTTATAAATGATCTGGATGAGGGTATTGAAGGATGATTAGTAAATTTGCAGATGACACTAAAGTCGGTGGAGTGGTAGATAGTGAAGAGGGGTGTTATAGTTTGCAGAGGGACTTGGACACGTTGCAGAGCTGGGCCGAGAGGTGGCAAATGGAGTTTAATGTGGAAAAGTGTGAGGTAATGCACTATGGCAGAAATAAAAAATGTGTAGAGTATAGGGCAAATGGTAGGATTCTTAGTAGTCTAGATGAACAGAGGGATCTTGGTGTGTATGTGCATAGATCCCTGAAAGTAGGCAGTCAGGTCGAGAAGGTTTTTAGGAAGGCATATGGAGTCTTGGCTTTTATTGGTAGAGGGATTGAGTTTCGGAGCCGCAATGTCATGTTGCAACTGTACAAAACTCTAGTGCGGCCGCACTTGGAGTATTGTGTGCAGTTCTGGTCCCCACATTATAAGAAAGATGTGAGGCATTGGAGAGGGTACAGAGGAGGTTTACCAGGATGTTGCCTGGTATGGAGGGCATGTCTTATGAGGAGAGGCTGATGGATTTGAGGTTGTTTTCGTTAGAAAGGAGGAGGCTAAGAGGGGACCTGATCGAAACATATAAGATGATTAGAGGTATAGATAGGGTGGATAGTGATAGCCTTTTTCCTAGGACGGAAAAAGCTAGCACGAGGGGACACAGCTTTAAATTAAGGGGTGATAGTTATAGGACGGATATCAGAGGCAGGTTCTTTACCTAAAGGGTGGTTCGGGAGTGGAATGCCCTGCCTGCAGCAGTTGTAGATGCGCCAAGTTTGGTGGCGTTTAAGAAGTTAGTTGATAAGTATATGGAAGAGAAGGGAATGGTTTAGTTTGGAGGGGCATTGCTTTTTATATTGGTCGGCGCAACATCGAAGGCCGAAGGGCCTGTTCTGTGCTGTAATGTTCTATGTTCTATGTTCTAAGTGCGGCCGCACCAGAGTTTTGTACAGTTGTAACATAACCTCACGGCTCCTAAATTCAATCCCTCTACCAATAAAAGCTAACACACCGTACGCCTTCTTAACAACTTTATCAACCTGGGTGCCAACTTTCAAAGAGCTATGTACTTGTACCCCAAGATCCCTCTGCTCGACAACACTATTAAGGGTCCTTCCATTAGCCCTATATTTCATATGCCTGTTATTCCTACCAAAGTGAATCACCTCACACTTATCTGTATTGAATTCCATTTGCCACCTCACGGCCCAGCTCTGCAACCCTCTGCAAACTGTAACATCCATCCTCGCTGTCTACAACTCCCTCCACTTTGGTATCGTCAGCAAATTTACTAATCCAACCCTCTACACCCTCATCTAGGTCATTTATAAAAATGACAAACAGCAGTGGCCCCAAAACAGATCATATCAGTACCTACCAGGCCATAGAACTCCCAATCCCATTAAATCCCATGTACTCATCCAGAAGTCTCTTAAAAGACCCCAGCAAGTTTGCCTCTACCACCACTGACGGCAACCGATTCCATTCACTCACTACCCTCTGAGTGAAAAACTTACCTCTAACATTTCTTCTGTACTTGCCTCCCAGCACCTTAAACCTGTGTCCTCTCGTAGCGACCATTTCAACCCTGGGAAATAGCCTCCGAGAATCCACCCTATCTATTTCTTTCAACATCTTATAAACCTCTATCAGGTTGCCTCTCAACCTTCGTCTCTCCAGGGAGAAGAGACCTAGCTCTCTCAACCTATCTTCATAAGGCCTGCCTCCCAATCCAGGCAACATTCTTGTAGATCTCCTTTGCACCCTCTCAATAGGTTCCACATCCTTCCTATAGTGAGGCGATGAGAACTGCACACAATACTCCAAGTGGGGTCTGACAAGGGTCTTATAAAGTTGCAGCATTACCTCCCAACTCCTAAACTCAATCCCTCTATTAATGAAGGCCTGTACACCATATGCCTTCTTGACAACATCCTCCAATTGCGGGGCCGATTTAAGAGTCCTATGGACCCGGACCCCGAGATCTTTCTGCTCCTCAACATAGCCAAGACTCCTACCCTTGATATTGTACTCCTTCATCCCATTGGTCCTGCCAAAATGGACCACTACACATTTATCCGCATTGAAGTCCATCTGCCACTTCTCCACCCAGTCTTGCATCCTGTCTATGTCCCGCTGCAACTTTTGACATCCCTCCAGATTATCCACAACACCACTAACCTTCGTGTCATCGGCAAACTTACTCACCCATCCCTCCACTTCCTCATCCAGGTCATTTATGAAAATGACAAACAGCAGGGGTCCCAGAACAGATCCCTGGGGCACTCCACTGGTGACCGACCTCCATGCAGAAAAAGACCCATCCACTACTACTCTCTGCCTTCTGCAGGCAAGCCAGTTCTGGATCCACAAGGCCAAAGCCCCTTGGATCCCATGCCCTCTCACCTTCTCAAGAAATCTTACATGGGGGACCTTATCAAACGCCTTGCTGAAATCCATGTAAACCATGTCTACTGCTCTTCCTTAGTCAATGTGTTCAGTCACATTTTCCAAGAACTCAACTTGGTTCGTCAGGTACGATCTGCCCTTAACAAAGCCGTGTTGACTATTTCTGATCATATTGAACTTCTCTAATGCTCATAAATCCTGTCCCTCAGAATCCTCTCCATCAACTTACCGATCACAGTTCAGACTCACTGGTTATTAATTGTCCGGGCTATCCCTGTTCCCCTTCTTGAAAATAGGCACCACATCCGCAATCCTCCAATCTTCCGGAACCTCTTCCGTCTTCATCGACGATGCAAAGGTCATCGCCAGGGGCTCTGCAATCACTTCCCTCACCTCCCGCAGTAACCAGGGGTACATCCCATCCGGGCCCGGCGACTTATCTACCTTGATGGAATTTAATAGTTCCAACACCTCCTCTTTCTTAATGTCCACATACTCAATCTTTTCAGTTAGCTGCAATCCTGCAGGACAACCTCCCAGATCACTTTCCACCGTGAATACTGAGGCAAAGTACTTATTAAGCACTCTGCCATTTCTTCTGGTTCCACACAGACTTTTCCCCCTTCACCTTTTATATGTCCTATCCCTTCTCTTCTCATCCTTTTACTCTGCATATATTTGTAGAATTCCTTCGGATTCTCCTTAATCTTACTCGCCAAAGCCTTCTCGTGATCCCTTCTGGCTCTTCTAATTTCCTTTTTAAGCTCCCTTCTACAAGTCTTATACACCTCTAGTTCTAGGTGTATCTAGGTGGATGTCCCCCTTCAGAATAAGTACTCTTGCCTGAGTACTACTGTGGGGGACAGCTCATCCAAGGGAGGCAGCGGTGGCCAGCTCCCTGGAGCTGAACAAAAACAAAAACCAATTAAACTGAGCAAAAAGGCAGTGCTTATAGGGGACTCCCTAGTGAGGGGGGCAGATAGGCGTTTTTGTGGACGCAGACGGGAGTCGCGGATGGTGGGATTCGGAGCTGGGATTCGGGATGTCTCTGGACGCGTCCCGGACATCCTGAAAGGGGAGGGTGAGGAACTGGAAGTTGTAGTACATATAGGTACTACTGACATAGGCAGAAAGAGGGAAGTGGACATGAAAAGGGATTATAGGGAACTGGGTAGGCAGCTGAGAGAGAGGAAAGCGAAAGTAGTAATCTCAGGATTGCTGCCTGCGCCTCGGGAGAGTGAGAGCAGGAATAGTATGAGGTGGAGGTTGAATACGTGGCTGAGGGACTGGAGCAGGGGGTAGGGATTCAGGTTCCTGGATCATTGGGACCTCTTTAGGGGCAGGTGTGACCTGTACAGCAAAGACGGGTGGCACCTGAATCCCAGGGGGACTAATATCTTGGCGGGAAGACTGGCTAGGGCTACTGGGGGAACTTTAAACTAGAAAGGTTAGGGGGAGGGAATAGTGATGTGGAGACTGGGAGCAAGGAAGTTAGCTCTCAGGTAGGGAAGGACTCTAGGCAGGATGAGAGGCAGGTTAGACGAGTGGGGGAGAAGGGAAATGTCCAGTCTGAGGGACTGAGCTGTGGTCTATTTTAATGCCAGGAGTGTAGTAAATAAGGTGGATGAACTTAGGGCGTGGATTGCTGCTTGGGATTGTGATGTGGTGGCCATTACAGAGACTTGGATGTCTCAGGGACAGGACTGGGTACTACAGGTCCCGGGATTCAGATCCTTCAGGAAGGACAGGGAGGGAGGCAAAAGAGGTGGTGGAGTGGCACTGTTGATCAGGGACAGTGTCATGGCTGCAGAGAAGGTGGATACCGAGGAGGGAATGTCTACGGAGTCTCTGTGGGTGGAAGTTAGGAATAGCAAAGGGTCGGTGACGTTGCTGGGTGTATTCTATAGGCCTCCCAATAGTGACAGGGAAGTTCAGGTGCAGATAGGGAAACAGATACTGGAGAGATGTAGAAATAACAGAGTTGTTGTGATGGGAGACTTCAATTTCCCAAACATCGATTGGAATATACCAAGGGTAAGGGGTTTGGATGGGGAGGAGTTTGTTAGGTGTGTTCAGGAGGGTTTCCTGACACAGCACGTGGACAAGCCTATGAGAGGAGAGGCTGTACTGGACCTGGTACTAGCTAATGAACCAGGACAGGTGATGGATCTCTCGGGAGGAGAGCATCTTGGGGATGGAGATCAATAATTCTATCTCTTTCACCCTTGCATTGGAAAAGGACAGGATCAGGCACCTAGGAAGGTGTTTGTCTGGAATAAGGGGAAATATGAAGACATCAGGCAGATGTTGGGGCGAATAAACTGGAAGGAGGTGTTCTTGGGGAAAAGCACAGAAGGAAGGTGGCAGATATTCAAGGAATGCTTGTCTGGAGCTCTGCACAACAACGTTCTGGTGAGACAAGGAGGTTTTGGTAGGTCGAGGGAACCGTGGTGCACGAAGGCTGTGGTGAACCTAGTCAGGAAGAAAAGAAAGGTGTATAAAAAGTTCAAAGAGCTAGGAGATGTTGGGGATCTAGAGAAGTATAAGGCTTATAGAAGAGAGCTTAAAAAGGAAATTAGGAGAGCCAGAAGGGGGTCATGAGAAGGCCTTGGCTGGTAGGATTAAGGAGAATCCCAAGGCCTTCTACAAATATGTGAAAAGTAAAAGGATGAGAAGAGAAGGGATAGGACCTATAAAAGGTGAAGGGGGAAAAGTCTGTGTGAATCCAGAAGAAATGGCAGAGGTGCTTAATGAGTACTTTGCCTGAGTATTCATGGTGGAAAGTGATCTGGGAGGATGCACTACAAGTTTGCAGCAGACTGAAAAGATTGAGTATGTAGATATTAAGGAAGCGGATGTGTTAGAACTTCTAAATGCTATCAAGATAGACAAGTCTCCAGGACCAGATGGGATGTACCCCAGGTTATTGTGGGAGGTGAAGGATGTCATTGCAGAGCCCCTGGCGATGATCTTTGCGTCGTCGATGGAGATGGGAGAGGTTCCGGAGGATTGGAGGATTGCGGATGTGGTCCCTATTTTCAAGAAAGGGAACAGGGATAGTCCTGGAAATTACCAACCGGTGAGTCTGACCTCAGTGGTTGGTAAGCTGATGGACAGGCTTCTGAGGGACAAGATTTATGAGCATTTGGAGAAGTTTAGGTTGATTAGAAATAGTCAGCATGGTTTTGTAAAAGGCAGGTCGTGCCTTACGAGCTTAATTGAGTTCTTCGAAAATGTGACTGAACACATTGACGAAGGAAGAGCAGTGGACGTGGTTTACATGGACTTCAGCAAGGCATTTGACAAGGTCCCACATGCAAGACTTCTTGAGAAGGTGAGAGGCCATGAGATCCAAGGGGCTTTGGCCTTGTGGATCCAGAACTGGCTTGCCTGCAGAAGGCAGAGGGTGGTTGTGGATGGCTCTTTTTCTGCATGGAGGTCGGTCACCAGTGGAGTGCCCAGGGATCTGTTCTAGGACCCTTGCTGTTTGTCATTTTCATAAATGACCTGGATGAGGAAGTGGAGGGATGGGTGAGTAAGTTCGCCGATGACACGAAGGTCGGTGGTGGTGTGGATGGTCTGGAGGGATGTCAAAAGTTGCAGCAGGACATCGACAGGATGCAAGACTGGGCGGAGAAGTGGCAGATGGACTTCAACGTGGATAAATGTGTTGTGGTCCATTTTGGCAGATCCAACAGGATGAATGAGTACGCTATCAAAGGTAGAAGTCTTAGCTGTGTGGAAGAGCAGAGGGATCTTGGGGTCCGGGTCCATAAGACTCTCAAATCGGCCTCCCAGGTGGAGGATGTGGTTAAGAAAGATTACGGTGTACTGGCCTTCATTCATCGAGGGATTGAGTTCAGGAGTCAGGAGGTAATGCTGCAGCTTTATAGGACCCTTGTCAGACCACTCTTGGAGTACTGTGCGCAGTTCTGGTCGCCTCACTATAGGAAGGACGTGGAAGCTATTGAAAGGGTGCAGAGGAGATTTACAAGGATGTTGCCTGGATGGGGAGGCATGCCTTATGAAGACAGGTTGAGGGAGCTGGGACTGTTCTCCCTGGAGAGACGAAGGTTGAGAGGCGACCTGATAGAGGTTTACAAGATGTTGAGAGGAATAGATAGGGTGGACTCTCAGAGACTATTTCCCAGGGCTGAAATGGTCGCGATGAGAGGGCACAGATTTAAGATGCAGGGAAGCAAGTACAGAGGGGATGCTAGGGGAAAATTTTTCACTCAGAGGGTGGTGAGTGAATGGAATCGGCTGCGGTCGGTGGTGGTCGAGGCGAACTCGCTGGGATCTTTTAAAAGACTTCTGGATGAGTATATGGGATCCAATGGGATTGGGGGTTATAGATAGGTCTATGGCTGGATAGGTTTTGATGTGTTCGGCACAACTTGTGGGCCAAAGGGCCTGTTTGTGCTCTAGTGTTCTATGTTCTATGTTCTAGTTCCTTAACATTCCCTAGCTCCCTGAACCTATTGTACAACTTTCTTTTCTTCCTAACTAGGTTCATAACAACCTTTGTGCACCACGGTTCTTTCGACCGATCAAAACCTCCTTGTCTCACTGGAACGTTGTCGTGCAAAACTCCAGACAAACATTCCTTAAAAATCTGCCACCTTCCTTCTGTACTTTTCCCCAAGAACTCCTCCTTCCAGTTTACTGTTCCAATTTCCTGCCTTATGTCTTCATATTTCCCCCTACTCCAGATAAAGACCTTCCAATGCTGCCTGATCCTATCTCTTTCCAATGCTCTCGTGAAGGAGATAGAATTATAGAACATAGAACATAGAACAATACAGCACAGAACAGGCCCTTCGGCCTTCGATGTTGTGCCGACCAAAATAAAAAGCAATGCCCCTCCTAACTAAACCATTCCCTTCTCATCCATATACTGATCAACTAACCTCTTAAACGCCACCAAACTTGGCGCATCTACAACAGCTGCAGGCAGGGCATTCCACTCCCTAATCACTCTTTGAGTAAAGAACCTACCTCTGATATCCGTCCTAAAACTCATACCCCTTAATTTAAAGTTGTGTCCCCTCGTGCTAGCTTTTTCCATCCTAGGAAAAAGGCTATCACTGTCCACCCTATCCAAACCTCTAATTATCTTATATGTTTCAATAAGATCCCCCCTTAGCCGCCTCCTTTCTAACGATTATGATCATCATTCCCAAGATGCTCTCCTACCGAGAGATCCGACACTTGTCCTGGTTCATTACCCAGCACCAGGTCAAGTACAGCCTCTCCTCTCGCAGGCTTATCCATGTGCTGTGTCAGGAAGCTCTCCTGAACACACCTAACACACTCTTTACCATCCGAACCCCTTACCCTGGGGACATTCCAGTCGATGTTTAGGAAATTAAAGTCTCCCATCATGACAATTCTGTTATTTCTACATCTCCCTAGGATCTGTTTCCCTATCTGCACCTCAACATCCCTGTCACTATTGGGCAGCCTATAAAAAACACCCAGCAAAGTTTTCGACCCCTTGCTGTTCCTAACTTCCACCCACAGAGACTCCGTAGACAGTCCCTCCACAGCATCCTCCTTCTCTACAGCTGTGACACGGTCCCTGCTCAACAGTGCCACTCCCCCACTTCTTCTACCTCCCTTCCTGTCCTTCCTGAAGCATGTGAATCCTGGCTCCTGAAGTACCCAGTGCTGTCCCTGAGACATCCAAGTCTCTCTAATGGCCACCACATTACATTTCCAAGCAGCAATCCAGGCCCTAAGCTCATCCACTTTATTCACTACACTCCTGGCATTAAAATAGACACACATCAGACCCTCAGTCTGGCCGGTTCCCTTCCCCATCACCTGTCTAACCTCCCTCTCATACTGTCAACAATCCTGCTCTGCTTGGGAGTTAACCTTCTCGCTCCCAGTCACCTCATCTCAATTCCCTCCCCCCAACCTTTCTAGTTTAAAGTCCCTTCAGAAGCCCTAGCCAGCCTTCCCACCAAGATAGAAAGGTCATGGATGCTAATACAACATAGAACATAGAACATTACAGCGCAGAACAGGCCCTTCGGCCTTCGATGTTGCGCCGACCAATTCTGAAAAAAAATGCAATGACCCTCCAAACTAAACCATTCCCTTCTCTTCCATAAACTTATCAACTAACCTCTTAAACGCCACCAAACTTGGCGCATCTACAACTGCTGCAGGCAGGGCATTCCACTCCTGAACCACCCTTTGGGTAAAGAACCTTACCTCTGATATCCGTCCTATAACTATCACCCCTTAATTTAAAGTTGTGTCCCCTCGTGCTAGCTTTCTCCATCCTAGGAAAAAGGCTATCACTGTCCAATTGGTCCCCTTGGGATTTAAGTGCCACCCGTCTTTATTGTACAGGTCACACCTGCCCCTAAAGAGGTCCCAATGATCCAGGAACTGGAACCCCTGCCCCCTGCTCCAGTCCCTCAGCCACACATTTGCCCTCCACCTTATTCTATTCCTGCTCTCACTTTCCCGTGGCGCAGGCAGCAATCCTGAATTACTACCTCTGCGTTCCTCTTTCTCAGCTGTCTATCTAGTTCCCCATAATCCCTTTTCATGACCCCTTCCCTCTTCCTGCCTATGTCAGCGGTCCCTATATGGACCACAACCTTCGGCTCCTCCCCCTCCTCTTTCAAGATATCTAGGAAGCGTCCAGAGACATCCCGGATCCCAGCTCCAGGGAGGCAGACCACCATCCGTGATTCCCATCTGCGTCAGCAAAAACGACAGTAATGCTGTCACCCAAATATCAAAGTTGTTC
The DNA here is from genome assembly GCA_024679065.1 of Sphyrna mokarran. Taxonomy (NCBI): domain Eukaryota; kingdom Metazoa; phylum Chordata; class Chondrichthyes; order Carcharhiniformes; family Carcharhinidae; genus Sphyrna; species Sphyrna mokarran. Next base: position 4,026,847 of record JAGIQG010000001.1, read on the forward strand.
TGCTTAATTCTTTCAAAGTTGATAGCGCAGCATGGCAGCACAGTGGTTAGCACTGCTGCTTCACAGCTCCAGGGACATGGGATCGATTCCTAGCTCGAGTCACTGTCTGTGTGGAGTTTGCATGTTCTTGTGGCTGCGCAGGTTTCTCTGGGTACTCCAGTTTCCACCCACAGTCCAAAGATTTGCAGGTTAGGTTGATTGGCCACGCTAAAATTGCCTTTAGTGTCCTGAGATGCGTAAGTTAGAGGATTAACGGGTAAATATGTAGGAACATGAGGATAGGTCCTAAGTGGGATTGTGGTCAGTGCAGACTTGATGGGCTAAATGGCCTCTTTCTGTGCTGTAGGGATTCTGTGATACATGTCTAACCTGGTTCCTTTCTTACATTTCTGAACTGTTGTCTATCTGCTTGTGGCAACAATTTATTAGTACTCAAAACAGCTTCTTTATTTTTTCATATTCTCCTGACACCTCCTCTGACCATCTTTGTAGCCAATTTCTCAAAGGAAATGAAAAAGGCTTCTGTGCCTCCTTTTGTCAAATCTTGGTAATTATTTGGACATGTTTGTATGTATCGTTACCAGGGGGTTGTCTGTGTTGAGTTTACTCATGATCAACTCTCCCTGGTAATCTTCCTTCTGTCATTTGAAGTCTTCTCCTTTCAAATTCCGGACTCTGCCCTACAACCAGAGAACTTCTCAATCCATCGAGTGGACCATACAAGTGTCTTCAGGCAAGGTGGGGGAGGTGGGGTCTGCTTCCTAATCAACACCTTGTGGTACCTAGAAATAGCAACATAGAACATAGAACATAGAACATAGAACATTACAGCACAGAACAGGCCCTTCGGCCTTCGATGTTGCGCCGACCAATATAAAAAGCAATGCCCTCCAAACTAAACCATTCCCTTCTCTTCCATATACTTATCAACTAACCTCTTAAACGCCACCAAACTTGGCGCATCTACAACCGCTGCAGGCAGGGCATTCCACTCCCGAACCACCCTTTGGGTAAAGAACCTGCCTCTGATATCCGTCCTATAACTATCACCCCTTAATTTAAAGCTGTGTCCCCTCGTGCTAGCTTTTTCCATCCTAGGAAAAAGGCTATCACTGTCCATGGGCGAAATTCTGCTCCCCAGACCTAGAACACCTGATGCCAAAATGCCACCCCTACTACACCCCTATCACTCTATCGCCCACCCATTTTTTGGCTAACGAGACCACAAGGCTGTGCTCCTGCTCCTGGCTTACAAGCAAAAAAAAAAAGCAGGAGAATTTATCAAAGAAAGTTGTGTGATGTTGGTCTGAGGAATCGACCGATCTCCTCTGGGCCTGCTTGGAATTAGTGAACTGGTCAGTGTTTAAAAACTCTGTGACCAGCCCAAACGAGTGCGCCACTACAGTAACTGACTTCATTGGTAAGTGTGTAGAAGACTGTGCCAAAGAAGCAAATTTGCATGTTCCTCAACCCGAAACCATGGATGAACAGAGATATCCACTGCTTGCTAAAGTTCAGGTCTGGGGCATTCAAGTCAAGTGACATTGACCTATACAAAAAAGCTAGATACTATTTAAGGAGATCCATCAAAGATACCAAGAGACAGTATTGGACCAACTAAAGTTTCAGGCTAGCCACACCACCTCCCCATTGACTATGACAAGGCTCACAAGGCATAACAGACTACAAGATAAAGGCATGTAAAATTACTGGCATCGCTCTCTGATGAGCTCAGTGCATTCTATGACCATTTTAAGCAACAGGTCAGTGAGAGCATGCTCTCCACTCTGGAAACCCTCGATAAACCAGTATCTGGGGTCACACCATTGCAGGTGTCAGAGCAGCTTTCCCGAAGGTCAACCCATGAAAAGCGACTGGCCCAGATGGGCGCCTGGACAAGCACTCAGATCCTGCGTGGATCAGCTGGCAGGGGTATTCGCAGGAATCTTTAATCTCTCTTTATAACAATCTGAAGTCCCTATCTGCTTTAAGCTTGAAGTCCCTATCTGCTTGGGGGTAAGGCGGTTGATGTGGTATATATGGACTTTAGTAAGGCGTTTGATAAGGTGGCCCATGGAAGGCTTCTGCAGAAAATGCAGATGTATGGGATAGAGGGTGATTTAGCTAATTGGGTTAGGAATTGGCTAACAGATAGAAGACAGAGGGTGGTGGTTGATGGGAGATATTCATCGTGGAGTTCGGTGACAAGTGTTGTACCTCAGGGGTCTGTTTTGGGGCCCCTGCTGTTTGTAATTTTTATAAATGATCTGGATGAGGGTATTGAAGGATGGATTAGTAAATTTGCAGATGACAATAAAGTCAGTGGAGTGGTAGATAGTGAAGAGGGGTGTTATAGTTTGCAGAGAGACTTGGACAAGTTGCAGAGCTGGGCCGAGAGGTGGCAAATGGAGTTTAATGTGGAAAAGTGTGAGGTAATGCACTATGGCAGAAATAATAAATGTGTAGAGTATAGGGCAAATGGGAGGATTCTTAGTAGGCTAGATGAACAGAGGGATCTTGGTGTGTATGTGCATAGATCCCTGAAAGTAGGCAGTCAGGTCGAGAAGGTTGTTAGGAAGGCATATGGAGTCTTGGCTTTTATTGGTAGAGGGATTGAATTTCGGAGCCGCAACGTCATGTTGCAACCGTACAAAACTCTAGTGCGGCCGCACTTGGAGTATTGTGTGCAGTTCTGGTCCCAACATTATAAGAAAGATGTGGAGGCATTGGAGATGGTACAGAGGAGGTTTACCAGGATGTTGCCTGGTATGGAGGGCAGGTCTTATGAAGAGAGGCTGAGGGATTTGAAGTTGTTTTCATTAGAAAGGAGGCGGCTAAGAGGGGACCTAATCGAAACATATAAGATGATTAGAGGTTTAGATAGAGTGGACAGTGATAGCCTTTTTCCTAGGATGGAAAAGCTAGCACGAGGGGACACAGCTTTAAATTAAGGGGTGATAGTTATAGGACGGATATCAGAGGTAGGTTCTTTACCCAAAAGGGGGTTCGGGAGTGGAATGCCCTGCCTGCAGCAGTTGTAGATGCGCCAAGTTTGGTGGCGTTTAAGAGGTTAGTTGATAAGTATATGGAAGAGAAGGGAATGGTTTAGTTTGGAGGGGCATTGCTTTTTATATTGGTCGGTGCAACATCGAAGGCCGAAGGGCCTGTTCTGTGCTTTAATGTTCTATGTTCTATTAAGAAGATGACCAGCATCCCGGTACCTAAGAAAAACCAAGCAGCGTGCCTTAATGACTATCAGTCGGTGGCAATGACATCCATCATTATGAAATGCTCCAAAAAGCTCGTCATGGCACAAATTAATTTGAGTCTCCCTGACTACTTGGATCCACTACTGTTTGCCTATTACTGCAACAGGTCCATAGCAGACACTATCTCCCTGGATCTATCCTCAACCCTGGAACATCTAGATAACAAGGACACCTATGTCAGATTCCCATTTATTGACTACAGCTCAGCCTTCAACATCATTATTCCTACAAAACTCATCTCCAAATTCCATGGCCTGGGCCTTGGCTCCACCCTCTGTGACTGGATTCTGAACTTCCTAACTCACAAATCACAAGTAAAAACAGGCAACAACACTTCCTCCACAACTATCCCCAACATTGGTGCCCCACAAGGCTGTATTCTCAGACCCTTACTATACTCCTTACACATATGACAGTATGGCCAAATTCCCCACCCCAGTTCAATTGTAAAATTTGCTGACAACACCATCTGGTGGGATAGATCTCAAACAATGACAAGACAGAGGACAGGAATAGAACATAGAACATAGAACAATACAGCACAGAACAGGCCCTTCGGCCTTCGATGTTGTGCCGACCAAAATAAAAAGCAATGCCCCTCCTAACTAAACCATTCCCTTCTCATCCATATACTTATCAACTAACCTCTTAAACGCCACCAAACTTGGCGCATCTACAACAGCTGCAGGCAGGGCATTCCACTCCCTAATCACTCTTTGAGTAAAGAACCTACCTCTGATATCCGTCCTATAACTCATACCCCTTAATTTAAAGTTGTGTCCCCTCGTGCTAGCTTTCTCCATCCTAGGAAAAAGGCTATCACTGTCCACCCTATCCAAACCTCTAATCATCTTATATGCTTCAATAAGATCCCCCCTTAGCCGCCTCCTTTCTAACGAAAACAACCTCAAATCCTTCAACCTCTCTTCATAGGACCTGCCCTCCATACCAGGCAACATCCTGGTAAACCTCCTCTGTACCCTCTCCAATGCCTCCACATCTTTCTTATAATGTGGCGACCAGAACTGCACACAATACTCCAAGTGCGGCCGCACTAGAGTTTTGTACAGCTGCAACATGATGCTGCGGCTCCTAAATTCAATCCCCCTACCAATAAAAGCTAAGACTCCATAAGCCTTCTTAACAACTTTATCCACTTGACTGCCTAAGAGACTGCCTAATGAGAAAGAGAATCTGGTGAACTTAATCTCTCAATGACAACAAAATGAAGGAGGTTGTTATTGACTTCAGGAAGTGTAAAGGAGAACATACCCCTGTCTACATCTATGGGAATAAAGTAGAAAAGGTCAAGAGCTTTTGGTTTTTAGGTGTCCAGCTCACCAACAATGTGTCCTGGTCTCCCCATGCTGATGCTATAATTAAGAAAACCCACTAAAGTGTCTATTTTCTCAGAAGATTTACGAAATTTGGCACATCAGCTATGACTCTCAGTTCAGAAATGTAAGACAGATGCACCATAGAAAGCATTCTTTTTGGCTGTGAATGGTTCTTCAATAATGTTTAGTGATTAACTAACAGAAATACCTAAAATGAACACACAACAACTGATTTATTTAACTAATGGAACCTTATTTAAATAAGTAACATACTAAGTAAAATAAGATTCTCATGGAATGCTGTCCATAAATACAACATCCATTCATTAACCAAAAAAATTTACAGAATTTAGTCACTCTCAAAAAAATATACTACCAGGTATTGTGTCTTTCGGAACCTTCTGGATTTTCGTGATTGATTTCTCTATCTGTAAGTTCTTTTTGATTTGGTACCTTTCAATGGTTAGATGGCGTGTTCTCTTAAGACATATATGAAGCTGGCAGGATGGAGAGTAGCTCTCCCACTCTCAAGACTTAAGAGGTGGCAGTTGTTAATTTCTGTTATCCCCCTTGCACTCTCTTTTATACCTGTGATGACCTATCAGTTTTCCTACAATAGGATTGCTGATTTGTTCAACACCATCAAATTCCAATATTATGGCTCCTGGGAGCTGAGTGCCTGCTTTAAATCAATTGGGCAAAATTCAAAACATGTAAATACCTCAAGTCTGTTACCAAAGCAACCCTGCTCCTGACCCTGGATACAAACGTTTCAGTCTGGGACTTTGTATGTTCTTTGCATTTCAAACCTCCAAGCACTGGAAAAAAAAGTTTTTTGAGGGACCCGCACAATGCTTATTCCACTCTAGTATTTCACTTCACAACACATTGTACTTTCCTGTTTCTCTGATATACCCAAATGCTTGGTTAACTCTCTTACAAATTCAGCTTTCTTATGGTTAAGCCCAATTTTAGCCTGCTTGCTAATACTACAAGTCTCATCTTTTTCAGCCTTTCTAAACTTTCTTGGCAAATTTGGGAAGCATCTTCAAACCCCAGAATGTTAGCAATGCTGAGAGCTATTTCCCCACTTTTGATTTAACCGACAGATTTTCCACTTCTCATTTAAAGTTTATTTAAAGACCTGGACTGTTCAAATCTCTGACCCACATTCCCAATCTGTTATAATACCCGAGGCTGATTCCACTCACCCCACCATGAGGACTAACACTAAAATACCCAAAGAGGAGTACTTCACTTTATAATCTGTAAAAAGTGTGTGTGAAGTGGTGTGACCTGTTCTTCAGCAACTTCTAGTGGTTAAATACAAAATAAATCCCTGACATTCTCTAAAATCAATACGTAACAATGTTTTTTTTCTAATTAACCATGAACAAATTAACTAAATTATTAACAAACCAAATAAATCTCTTCTAACTATGTGATCATTACATAGTCCCTTTAAAAAAGGCTTTTATTTTCTGTGCATAGAAAATATTTTAAAAATGCAGGTGCATGAGCGTGTAATAAATGCATGGAGACAAAAGTGCCGTCACCAAAGTTCCTTGATTTACAAGATCCCATACAGAGTGCTCACTGTGTGCTGAGGGCATCAGGGTGGAGAGGGACTGACACTCTTGTTTAAATACAGCACATGGGACTCTCGCATTGACAATCAATTAGCTCTCAGTCAGGAACATATTCTGTTGTTCAACCAAATAAACAAAATCAAATTATCTTAATTACGCTTTCACAACTGAAAGGGGCAGCTCCCGTAAAGGAAGGGAACAACCCAAAACACAAGACAAAGCAGAAAGGAAACTTAAAGCATCAAATTAAGACGTGACTAAAGCATTCAATAAAACACACCTATCACTGCTGTGCCTTGTGGGCACAGAAGACATCAATGATGCTGTCAGACACGCACTCCCTCTCCAGCAACACCCAGCTGTGAATGAAGCCATGATAGAGAAACAGACAGTCAGGCTGGACGATCCCCTCGATTGCCCACTGCTTGGACCTGTTGATGGAATGTCTTGCCAGGCCCAGAAGCACCTGACCCAGTAGCTCCTGATCTAGTAGCACCTAACCCAGGGGCATCTGACCTGGAGGCACCTCACCCGGGGACACCTGACCTGAGAGCATCTGACCCAGGAGCACCTGACCCAGGAGCATCTGACCTGAGAGCATCTGACCCAGGAGCACCTGACCTGAGAGCATCTAACCCAGGAGCATCTGACCCGGGAGCACCTGACCTGAGAGCACCTGACCCGGGAGCACCTGACCTGAGAGCACCTGAACCAGGAGCATCTGACCTGAGAGCACCTGACCCAGGAGCATCTGACCTGAGAGCACCTGATCCAGGAGCATCTGACCCAGGAGCACCTGACCCGAGAGCACCTGACTGAGAACACCTGACCTGAGAGCATCTGACCTGAGAGCACCTGACCCAGGAGCATCTGACTCAGTAGCATCTGACCCAGGAGCACCTGACCTGAGAGCACCTGACCCAGGAGCATCTGACTGAGAGCACCTGAACAGAGCATCTGACCTGAGAGCACCTGACCAGGAGCATCTGACCCGAGAGCACCTGATCTGAGAGCACCTGAACCAGGAGCACCTGACCTGAGAGCATCCAATCCAGGAGAATCTGACCCAGGAGCACCTGACCTGAGAGCACCTGAACCAGGAGCATCTGATCTGAGAGCACCTGACCCAGGAGCATCTGACCTGAGAGCACCTGATCCAGGAGCATCTGACCCGGGAGCATCTGACCTGAGAGCATCTGACCCAGGAGCATCTGACCTGAGAGCACCTGACCCAGGAGCACCTGACCCAGAAGCATCTGACCCGGGAGCAGCTGACCCAGGAGCATCTGACCCAGGAGGCACCTGACCTGAGAGCACCTGACCCAGAAGGCATCTGACCCGGGAGCACCTGACCCGGGAGCACCTGACCCAGGAACACCTGACCCGGGAGGCACCTGACCCGGGAACCACCTGACCCGGGAGGCACCTGACCCGGGAGGCACCTGACCCAGAGGTACCTGATCCGGAGGCACCTGACCCGGGAGGCACCTGACCAGGAGGCACCTGACCCGGGAGGTATCTGACCCAGGAGCATCTGACCCAGGAACACCTGACCCAGGAGCACCTGGCCCGGAGGTACCTGACCCAGGAGGTACCTGACCCAGGAGGTACCTAACCCAGGAGCACCTGGCCCGGGAGGTACCGGACCTGAGAGGCACCTGACCCGGGAGCACAGTTATATTGTGAAGATGGGCGATGTCTGTGTGCCATTGCTCCCATTTCTCCTGGGCTGCTTTATCTGTGGGCCAGGAGCAATCTGATAGCGGCAAGGTTTTCAATTTTTTTCTCACTGTGCATGCGGGGTTCAAAACTCCAATCGTTTTGGGCTAAGCCCCACCCACAGCGCGATCCAGACTTGTGATTCTTTTTTCAGGCTGAGCACCTGAAAGCGGATTTCCCAGTCAGATCTGAATTGTGCCCAGATTCAACACTTAGAATGAAAATGGTAAAATCAGGCCCTCTGTTTGATGAGACAGTAAAGGAGAAATCTAAGCAGGTAAAAGATCAGGAAGAGCTGTTTAGTTCTGAAATGGAGCTACAACAGGAAGATGAGATGATAAAGAATCTATATCATAAAGTCTATATGGAAAAGGAATCAGGGTGTATTCCAGAATGTTATTAGCTTAAGGATAAAATCTTAAGGTGGAAATGCAGACCTTGGCAGGTTTACTGTAGATTAGAAATGAGGAGAAGTTCACCAGATTGTGTTACCAGTAAAATACAGACAAGGCATTATTACAGGCTACCCACAAATTACCTGTAGGTGGTTATCGAGGAGTGAGAAAGACTCAGACTAATATACAGAAGCATTTTGGTTGGCCTGGATTACATAAAGATGTGGTTGAATAATGCCTGTCATAGATATCAGATGGTCAGAAAGCCACAGGTGGTGATAAAATCAGCACCCTTGGTGCCAATTCCCACATTCAAAGAGCCTTTTACACCGATTATAATTGATTGCGTCAGTCCCCTCCCTAAAATCAGAAGTGGTAACCAGTATTTGCTCACCACAATCCTCCCTCTATTAATTCCACAGGTTATCACTCTCTTGGACAATATTTTAGAAGGAGTGCAAATATCTTCATTTCTTACTATTAAAGACAGACTAGTTCCTTTCAATAGCTTCCATGTCCCTCTTGTAATGAGGTGACCAGAACTGCACACAGTACTCCAAGTGGGGTCTGACAAGGGTCTTATAAAGCTGCAGCATTACCTCCTGACTCTAAAACTCAATTCCTCAAATTAAAGGCCAGTATATGATACGCCTTCTCGACCACATCCTCCATCTGCAAGGCCGATTTAAGAGTCCTATAGACTGGAACCCCAAGGTGCTTCTGATTCTCTACACTGTTAAGAGTCTTACTCTTGATATTATACTCCTGCATCCCATTTGACCTGCCAAAATGGACCACTACACACTTATCCAGGTTGAGGTCCATCTGCCACTTCTCCGCCCAGAATGGCATCCTATCTATGTCACGCTGCAACTTCTGACATCCCTCCAGACCATCCACAACACCACCGACCTTCGTGTCATCGGCAGACTTACTAACCCATCCCTCCACTTCGTCATCCAGGTCATTTATGAAAATGAAAAACAGCAAAGGTTTCAAAAAAGATCCCTGGGGCACTCCACTGGTGACCGAACTCCATGCAGAAAAAGACTCGTCCATAACCAATCTCTGCTTTTGTGAGCAGTTCTGGATCCACAAGGCCGAAGCCCCTTGGATCCCATGCCCTCTCACCTTCTCAAGAAGTCTTACATGAGGGACCTTATCAAATGCCTTGCTAAAGTCCATATAAACCACATGGACCGCTCTTTCTTCGTCAATGTGTTTAGTCACATTTTCAAAGAATTCAACCAGGCTCATAAGGGACAATCTGCCTTTGACAAAAGTTGTACTGACCACTTTTGATCATATTAAACTTCTCTAAATTTCATAAATCCTGCCCCTCAGGATCTTCTCCATCAACTTACCAAGTACTGATGTTAGACTCACCGGTCGGTAATTTCCTGGGCTATCCCTATTCCCTTTCTTGAATATAGGAACCACATCTCCCGTCTCCATCGATAATGCAAAGATTATTGCCAGGGACTCTGCAATCTCTTCCCTCGCCTCCTACAGTAACCTGGGGTACATCCTATTCCGTCCCGGCGACTTATCTATTTTGACAGTATTCAAAATTTCCAACACATCCTCTTTCTTAATGTCCACATTCTCAATATTTTCAGTCCACCGCAAACCTTCAGTACAACCACCCAGATCATTTTCCACCGTGAATACCGAGGTCATCTTGGTGTATTTGTGCATAGATCCCTGAAAGTAGATCCAGAGGGATCTTGGTATATTTGTGCATAGATCCCTGAAAGTAGGCAGTCAAGTCGATAAGGTTGTTAAGAAGGCATATGGAGTCTTGGCTTTTATTGGAAGGGGGATTGAATTTTGGAGCCGCAACGTCATGTTGCAACTGTACAAAACTCTAGTGCGCCCGCACTTGGAGTATTGTGTGCAGTTCTGGTCCCCACATTATAAGAAAGATGTGGAGGCATTGGAGAGGGTACAGAGGAGGTTTACCAGGATGTTGCCTGGTATGGAGGGCAGGTCTTATGAAGAGAGGCTGAGGGATTTGAGGTTGTTTTCGTTAGAAAGGAGGCGGCTAAGAGGGGACCTTATCGAAACATATAAGATGATTAGAGGTTTAGATAGGGTGGACAGTGATAGCCTTTTTCCTAGGATGGAGAAAGCTAGCACAAGGGGACACAGCTTTAAATTAAGGGGTGATAGTTATAGGACGGATATCAGAGGTAGGTTCTTTACCCAAAGGGTGGTTTGGGAGTGGAATGCCCTGCCTGCGGCCGTTGTAGATGCGCCAAGTTTGGTGGCGTTTAAGAGGTTAGTTGATAAGTATATGGAAGAGAAGGGAATGGTTTAGTTTGGAGGGGCATTGCTTTTTATATTGGTCGGCGCAACATCGAAGGCCGAAGGGCCTGTTCTGTGCTGTAATGTTCTATGTTCTATGTCAAGTATTGATTGAGCACCTCTGCTATTTCTACGGTCCTGTACAAACTTTCCTACCTTCACATTTTATAGGTCCTATTCCTTCACATCTCATTCTTTTACTCTTCATATATCTGTAGACACTTTAGGGTTCTCCTTAATCTTACTTGCCAAGACCTTCTCGTGACCCCTTTTCATTTTCCTAATTTTCTTTTTAAGTTCCCTCCTACAAGCCATATACTCCTCTAGATCCTTAACATCACCTAGCTCTCTGAACCTTTTGTACGTCTTTCTTTTCCTTTTTACTGGGTTTGTTACAACATTCGTGCACCACAGTTGCCGGAACCTACCAAAACGTCCCTGTCTCATCGGAACGTTGTCATACAGAACTCCAGACAAACATTCTTTGAAAATCTGCCACCTTACTTCAGTACTTTTCCCCAAGAAAACCTCCCTTCAATTTATTTGTCTAATTTCCTTTCTGATGACTTTATATTTCCCCTTACTCCAGATAAACACTTTCCTAGCCTGCCTGATCCTACCTCTTTCCACTGCCATCATGAAGGAGGTAGAATTATGATCACTATCCCCAAGATGTTCTCCCACTGAACAATCTGACACCTGTCCTGGTTCATTAGCCAGTACCAGATCGAGTACAGCCTCTCTTCTTGTAGGTTTATCTACATGCTGTATCAGGAAATCTCCTGAGCATACCTAACAAATTCCTTCCCATCCAAACCCCTTACCCTAGGGATATTCCAATTGATGTTTGGGAAATTAAAGTCTTCCGCTATGACAACTCTGTTATTTCTACATCTCTCCAGGATCTGTTTCCCTCTCTGTTCCTCAACATCCCTGTTACTATTGGCCGACCTATAGAAAACACCCAGCAAAGTTATTGACCCCTTCCTGTTCCGAACTTCCACCCACAGAGACTCCGTAGACAATCCCTCCATGGCATGCACCTTCTTTACAACTGTGACACTGTCCCTGATCAACAGTGCCACTCCACCACCTCTTTTGCCTCCCTCCCTATCCTTTCTGAAACATCTGAATCCTGGCATCTGAAGTACCCAGTCCTGTCCCTGAAACATCCAAGTCTCTGTAATGGCCGCCACATCACATTTCCAAGCAGCAATTTATGCTCAGTGCTCAACAAAAATATATTCCAGTGAAAAAGAAGGAATGCAAGAAAAGAGATAGCCAGCCGTCAATAACGAAGGAAATAAAGGAGAGTATCAAATTAAAAACCAATGCACACAGAGTGGCCAAAATTAGTGGGGAACTAGAAGATGGGGAAAGCTTTAAAAAAATCAACAAAGAATGACTAAAAGTAATAAAGAAAGGAAAGATAGATTATAAAAGTAAACTAGCACAAAATACAAAAACTGATAAGTTTTTACAAATATATAAAATGGAAAAGAGTGGCTAAAGTAAATGTTGGTCCCTTAGAAGATGAGAAGTGGGATTTAATAATGGGAAAAGAGGAAATGGCTGAGGCCTTAAATAAGTTTTTTGTGTTGGTCTTCACAGTGGAGGACACAATTAGCATACTGATAATTGACGGTCATGGGATGTAAGGGGTGAGGACCTTAAAACGATTATTATTACTAAAGAAGTAGTGCTGGGTAGACTAATGGGACTAAAGGTAGACAAGTCCCCTGGTCCAGATGGAATGCATCCAGGGTGCTAAAAGAAACGGCAGAAGTAATAACAAATGTATTAGTAGTAATTTATCAAAATTCGCTGGACTCTGGAGAGGTGCCTACTGATTGGAAAATGGCGAATTTAACACCACTGTTTAAAAACGGAAGGAGACAAAAAGCAGGTAACTACAGGTTGGTTAGCTTAACATCTACAGTTGGGAAAATGCTGGAAATCTATCATTAAGGAAGAAATAGCAGGACACTGGAAAAGGATGGTTCAATCCATCAGATGCAACATGGATTCATGAAGGGGAAGTCAAGTTTGACTAATTTACTGGAATTTTATGAGGATATAATGAGTGCGGTTGAAAGAGGGGAATTGGTGGATGTGGTGTATTTAGATTTCCAGAAGGCATTCAATAAGGTGCTTCACAAACGGTTGCTGCACAAGATAAAGGTATGCAGAGTTGGGAGTAAAATGCTAGTATGGATTGGGGATTGCCTATCTAACAGAAAGGAGAGAATCGGATTAAATTAGAACATAGAACATAGAACATTACAGCGCAGAACAGGCCCTTCGGCCTTCGATGTTGCGCCGACCAATTATGAAAAAAGCAATGACCCTCCAAACTAAACCATTCCCTTCTCTTCCATAAACTTATCAACTAACCTCTTAAACGCCACCAAATTTGGCGCATCTACAACTGCCGCAGGCAGGGCATTCCACTCCCAACCACCCTCTGGGTAAAGAACCTACCTCTGATATCCATCCTATAACTATCACCCCCTAATTTAAAGCTGTGTCCCCTCGTGCTAGCTTTCTCCATCCTAGGAAAAAGGCTATCACTGTCCACCCTATCTAAACCTCTAATCATCTTATATGTTTCGATAAGGTCCCCTCTTAGCCGCCTCCTTTCTAACGAAAACAACCTCAAATCCCTCAGCCTCTCCTCATAAGACCTGCCCTCCATACCAGGCAACATCCTGGTAAACCTCCTGGTCCAAATTGGTGTTGTTCTGGTTGGCAATCAGTGACTAGTGGCATGCCGCAGGAATTGGTGCTGGGGTCTCGACTATTTACCATATACCTACACGATGTGGAGGAGAACCGAGTGCAGGGTAACAAAGTTTGCAGACAACACAAAGGTGAGTGGGAAAGCAAATTGCATGGAGGACACAGAAAGTCTGCAGAAGGACTTGGATAGGCTAAGTGAGCGGGCAAAGATCTAGCAGATGGAGTATAATACTGGTAAGTGTGAGGTTATCCACGTTGGAAGGAATAATAGTAAAAAGGACTATTACTTAAACAGTGAAAAATTACAACATGCTACCATGAAGAGGGACCTGAGGGTCCTTGTGCGCGAATCACAAAACTCAGTTTGCAGGTGATCAAGAAGGCAAATGGCTTTTATTGTGGGATGGATGGAATATAAAAGCAGGGAGATCTTGCTGCAATTGTACAAGGTACTGTGTGCAATTTTGGTCCCGTTATTTAAGAAAGGATATATTAACTTTGGAGGGGGTGCAGAGAAGGTTCACCAGGTTGATTCCGGAGAGGAGGGGGTTAGCTTATGAGGAGAGATTGAGTAGACTGGACCTGTACTCATTGGAGTTTAGAAGGTTGAGGGGAGATCTTATAGAGATATGTAAGATAATGAAGGAGCGAGACAGGGTAGAAGCAGAGAGATTATTTCCACTTAGAATGGAAACAAGAACTAGGGACACAGCCTCAAAATACAGGGGAAGTAAATTTAGAACAGAGCTGAGAAGGAACTTCTTCCCCCAGAGGGGAGTGAATCTTTGGAGTTCTCTGCCCAATGAAGCAGTTGACGTTACCTCGTTAAATCTGTCTAAGTCACAGATAGGTAGATTTTTAACCAATAAGAGAATTAAGGGTTATGGGGAGCAGGCGGGTAAGTGGAACCAAATCACTATCAGATCAGCTATGATCTTACTGAATAGCGGGGCAGGCTCGAGGGGCTGAATGGCCTACTCCTGCTCTTATTTGTTATGTTCTTATGTTTTTGTTATGTCATCAGTGGGTATTAGAGACAGGGACAGCGGTAAACAGGAGGAGGAGCACATCCCATCTGCCAAATGACAGCTTATTTCAGCTGTCAGAGCAAAAGAAAAATTGGTTAGCTCTCATAGCTACATTTACGTATTAAAAGAAAACCTCATCGATAGTGAAGACAGCAAAAGAAACCAGAGATTCCAGAAAGAAGACATAAGATTCCAGAAGATGACAAACATGGTTGTATTTTTGAGAGCGACTAAAAATTCTGTTTTCTTGTTAATATGTAGAATGGGATTATCTAAATAGCATTCTGTTAGAATTGTGTTTTATTCAGTTTGTTAATCATTTAGTTAACCTGATCACTATTATTCAAAGAACAAAGAAGAACAAAACAGCACGGGAAACAGGCCCTTTGGCCCAACGAGCCTGCGCCGCCACCCCGATGTTCCCACCTCTACCCACAATCCCTGTCTATGTTTATAGATCTATGGATTAAAAACCAAATTTGAGACAATTTAGGGAGAATTTGTTTTGCCAATTAGCCTAAGAGCACATCTTTGGGATGTGGGAGGAAACCGGAGTGCCCAGACAAAACCCACGCAAGCACGGGGAGAATGCGCAAGCTCTCACAGACACAGGCCCAAATCCATGTATCTGCACAGCACAGCGATAGTCACTGAGCTGTCGTGTTGCCCATCAGATGGTCCAGGTCAAGCGTACACTAACGATGTGAAGCACTGGGATACTCTCAAAAAAAATCCAAGAGCAGCCCTCTCACGACCCATCGCGTGTATGCCGCTCGTTAGACAACAAGGTGGACCAAAGCACCTGTAGGATAAAAACAAGTACATCAATATCATCATCTATTTACACACTTCCCAGGGACTCCCAAGGCTCATGATCCCTATTTTAAATCAGTTTTCTATACCCCTCCATTCCCATTCTGTTCATGTGCCCATCTAAGTATTTCTTAAATAACTCCAGAGTATCTGCCTCCACCACTTTACTTGGCAGCGCATTCCATACCCCCACCACCCTCTGTGTGAAAAAACTCCCTCTAGCATCCAAATTATACCTTACCCCCCTCACCCTAAGCCCGTGACCCCTCGTGCTATTCGAGTCCATCCTAGGAAAAAGCTTAACCCTGTTTACTCTATCTATACCCCTCATAATCTTGTACACCTCTATTAGATCTCCTCTAAGTCTACGTCTTTCTAAGGAAAACAGTCCCAATTTGCCTAACCTCTCCTCGTAACTCAGACCTTCCACACCAGGCAGCATCCTGGTAAACCTCCTTTGCACTCTCTCCAGAGTCTCCACGTCCTTCCGGTAGTAAGGCAACCAGAACTGGACGCAGTATTCCAAATGAGGTCTAACCAACCTTTTATACAACTGCAGCATTAAAGGCCAGCTCTTGTACTCTATACCCCTTCCTGTAAAGGCTAATATACTATATGCTTTCTTCACAACCGTCTCCACTTTAGTTAGATAAATAATGTGTTACTTGTTGATTTTACAGTTATTTTGATTTAACCACTAAAAGTTGCTGAAGAGCACATCACACCACTTCACACTTATTTTGACAGATTATGAGGTGAGTGGTTTGAGTAGTTAAGTGTTAGTTCTCATAAAGGGGATTCACCTCTGCTTTATAACATTGTACAGACAAAACATACCATTCATAGAATACATAGGGAGAGAGAAAGAAGAGGTGCAAAAGAACAAACAACAAAGAACAGTACTGCACAGGAACAGGTCCTGCGCCAATCACGTTGTCTGATGTAGACCAACTGCTTGTGTCCTTCTATTCTCTGTCTCTTCATGTGTCTTTCCAATGTATCTGCCTCAACCACCTCACTTGGCAGTGTATTCCAGGCCCTCATCACTTCCCCTGCACATTTCCACTGAACCCCACCGCCCCCCTCCTCCCCCCAGTCGCCCCACTTTACATTGAGCTTGTGCCTCCTTGTAATTGCCATTTCTGCCCTGGGAAAAAGCTTCCCATTGTTCACTCTATCTATGCCCCTTAGAATAAACGTATATCAGGTCACCCTTCGGCCTCCTTCTTTCCAGGGAGAACAATCCCAGTTCAATCAATATCACCTTGTAGTTAATACCAGCTACATCCTGGTAAACCTCTTCTGCACTTTTCAAAGCCTCCACATACTTCTGGTATTGCAGTGACCAGAATTGAACAGTATTCTAAATACTGCGGCCTAACTAACAACTGCAACATAATTTGCCAACTTTTATACATGATACTTGCTTGATGAAGGCAAGTGTGCCATATGCTTTTTTCACCACCTTTTCCACCAGGCTGCCACTTCCAAAAATCTATGGACCTGTACTCCCAGATCTCTCTGTGTGTCTGTGCGCTGAAGGTTCTGCCATTTATTTGAAAGCTCCCACCTGAACTGGATCTACCAAAATGCATCACCTCGCATTTGTTCAGAATAAATTCCATTTGCTATTCCTCTGCCCAATTTTGCAGCCTATCCGTTTCCAGATGTATTCTCTGACAATCTTCATCATTGTCTACAGGTATAGTGGCGGAAGACTGGAGGATAGCAAATGTTGTCCCCTTGTTCAAGAAGGGGAATAGAGACAACCCTGGGAATTATAGACCTTACTTCTATTGTGGGCAAAGTTTTGAAAAGAATTATAACGGATATGATTTATAATCATCTAGAGAGAAATGAATTGATTAGGGATAGTCAACACAGTTTTGTGAAGGGTAGGTCGTGCCTCACAACCTTATCGAGTTTTATGAAAAGGTGACCAAAGAGGTAGATAAGGGTAAGGCAGTTGATGTAGTGTATCTGGATTTTAGCAAAGTGTTTGATAAGGTTCCCCATGGTAGGCTACTGCAGAAAGTGCAGATGCATGGGATTGAGGATGATTTAGCAATTTGGATCAGGAATTGGCTAGCTGATAGAAGACAGAGGGTGGTGATTGATGGGATATATATTCAACCTGGAGTTCGGTTACAAGTGTTGTACCTCAGGCATCTGTTTTGGGGCCACTGCTGTTTGTCATTTTTATAAATGATCTGGATGAGGATGTAGAAGAATGAGTTAATAAATTTGCTGACGACACCAAAGTCGGAGGAGTTGTATACAGTGAGGATGGACGTTACAGTTTGCAGAGGGACATACTCTTCAGTATTCATGCAGGGAGATGTAAATGTAGTTGTGGAGAACACTGGGATACAGGGTTGCAAACTAGAGAGTATTGAAGTAGATAAGGAGGATGTGCTAGATATTCTTGAGGGTTTGAAGTTAGATAAGTCCCCTGGGCCGGATGGGATTTACCCTAGGATTCTCTGGGAGGCAAGAGAGGAGATTGCAGAGCCTCTGGCTCTGATCTTCAGGTCATCGTTGGTTACGGGTGTGGTTCCGGAGGACTGGAGGATAGCGAATGTAGTCCCATTGTTCAAGAAGGGGAAGAGAGACCTTCCAGGGAATTATAGGCCAGTGAGTCTTACTTCTGTTGTGGGCAAAGTATTGGAGAGAATTATTACGGATAGGATTTATAGTTATTTAGAGAGAAATGAATTGATTGGGGATAGTCAGCATGGTTTTGTGAAGGGTAGGTCGTGCCTTACTAACCTTATTGAGTTTTTTGAAAAAGTGACCAAAGAGGTGGATGGGGGTAAGGCAGTTGATGTGGTATATATGGACTTTAGTAAGGCGTTCGATAAGGTGGCCCATGGAAGGCTTCTGCAGAAAATTCAGATGTATGGGATTGAGGGTGATTTAGCTAATTGGATTAGGAATTGGCTAGCAGATAGAAGACAGAGGGTGGTGGTTGATTGGACATATTCATCATGGAGTTTGGTTACAAGTGGTGTACCTCAGGGATCTGTTTTGGGGCCCCTGCTGTTTGTAATTTTTATGAATGATCTGGATGAGGGTATTTATAAGAAAGATGTGGAGGCATTGGAGAGGGTACAGAGGAGGTTTACCAGGATGTTGCCTGGTATGGAGGGCAGGTCCAATGAAGAGAGGTTGAATGATTTGAGGTTGTTTTCGTTAGAAAGGAGGCGGCTAAGAGGGGATCTTATTGAAGCATATAAGATGATTAGAGGTTTAGATAGGGTGGACAGTGATAGCCTTTTTCTAGGATGGAGAAAGCTAGCACGAGGGGACACAGCTTTAAATTAAGGGGCATGAGTTATAGGACGGATATCAGAGGTAGGTTCTTTACTGAAAGAGTGATTAGGGAGTGGAATGCCCTGCCTGCAGCTGTTGTAGATGCGCCAAGTTTGGTGGCATTTAAGAGGTTAATTGATAAGTATTTGGAAGAGAAGGGAATGGTTTAGTTTGGAGGGGCATTGCTTTTTATTTTGGTCGGCACAACATCGAAGGCCGAAGGGCCTGTTCTGTGCTGTATTGTTCTATGTTCTATGTTCTATGTATTGAAGGATGAATTAGTAAATTTGCAGATGACACCAAAGTCGGAGAAGTGGTAGATAGTGAAGAGGGTTGTTCTAGTTTGCAGAGAGACTTGGACAAGTTGCAGAGCTGGGCTGAGAGGTGGCAAATGGAGTTTAATGTGGAAAAGTGTGAGGTAATTCACTTTGGCAGGAATAACAAATGTGTAGAGTATAGGGCTAATGGTAGGACTCTTAATAGTGTTGATGAACAGAGGGATCTTGGTGTATGTATGCATAGATCCCTGAAAGTTGGCAATCAAGTCGATAAGGTTGTTAAGAAGGCATATGGAGTCTTAGCTTTTATTGTTAGGGGGATTGAATCTTGGAGCCACAACGTCATGTTGCAACTGTACAAAACTCTAGTGCGGCCGCACTTGGAGTATTGTGTGCAGTTCTGGTCCCCGCATTATAAGAAAGATGTGGAGGCATTGGAGAGGGTACAGAGGAGGTTTACCAGCATGTTGCCTGGTATGGAGGGCAGGTCTTATGAAGAGAGGCTGAGGGACTTGAGGTTGTTTTCGTTAGAAAGAAGGCGGCTAAGAGGAGACCTTATTGAAACATATAAGATGATTAGAGGTTTAGATAGGGTGGACAGTGATATCCTTTTTCCTAGGATGGAGAAAGCTAGCACGAGGGGACATAGCTTTAAATTAAGAGGTGGTGGTTTTAGGACAGATGTCAGAGGTAGGTTCATTACCCAAAGGGTGGTAAGTGTATGGAATGCCCTGCCTGCGTCAGTTGTAGATGCGCCAAGTTTGCTGGCGTTTAAGAGGTTAGTAGATAAGTTTATGGATGAAAAGGGAATGATTTAGGTTAGAGGGTCACTGCTTGTTCCTAATTGGTCGGTGCAACATCGAGGGCCGAAGGGTCTGTTCTGCGCTGTAATGTTCTATGTTCTATAGACAAGCTGCAGAGCTGGGCCGAGAGGTGGCAAATGGAGTTTAATACAGAAAAGTGTGAGGTGATTCACTTGGTAAGAATAACAGGAGTACAGAATATAGGGTTAATGAAAGGACTGTTAGCAGTATCGATGAGCAGAGAGATCTCGGTGTACATGTGCGTAGCTCCCTGAAAGTTGGCACCCACATTGATAGTTAGAGGGTCGTTAGATTGGTTCCACTGGTCAGCGGAACATCAGCGGAAAAGCCTGTACTGCGCTGTAATGTTCTATGTTCTATGTTCTATCATTATCTGCAACTCTGCCAGTCTTACTATCATCTGCAAGCTTGTAAATCAAACTAGTTTTAATTCTTTTCAAGTCATTTATACATATTAAAAACAGCAGAGGTCCCAGCATTGATCTCTGTGGAACACCTCTAGGTACAAACTTCCATTCAGAAAAAATACCCTTTCACCACTACCCTCTATCTTCTATGGCCAAGCCAGTTCTGAATCCATCTAGCTAGTTCACCCCTAATCCAATGTGATTTAATCTTTTGTACCAGCCTGCCACAAGAGATCTTGTCAAATGGTTTACCAAAATTCATGTGGACAACATCCACAGCCCTTCCCTCAAATGCACTTTTGTGATTTGGAGATGCTGGTGTTGGACTGGGATGGGCACAGTAAGCAGTTTCACAACACCAAGTGATGAAAGAAGCAACACTCTGAAAGCTCGTGTTTCCAAATAGACCTGTTGGGACTTCAACCTGATGATGTGAGACTTCCTCCTCAAAACATTCACATTATTGACATATGACCACCCACATACAAAAGCATGCTGTCTGTTGCTAACAAGACCATTCAGTTCCAAATGTGCATAGATCCTATTAAGTTTCCCTGATGCCAAGTTCATTGGTCTATAATTACCTGGGTTACCTTGCTACCCTTCTTAAATAGTGGGACAACATTGGCTATCCCCCAATCCTCTGGGATCTCACCTGTGGCCAATGAGGAAACAAAAATTTACAGGCCCAGCAATTTCATCTTGTCTCCCTCAGTAATCTAAGATAGATGCCATCTGGCTTTGGCGACTTGTCTGCCTTCATGCTTTTTAATTCACCGAACACTTCCTCCTTCATAATGATGATTTGTTCTAAAGGGCTTACACACTCCTCCAAGATGCTATCAAGCGACATGTCCTCTCCTTTGTAAATACCGATGCAAATTATTCATTAAGGATTTCACCCACTTCCATTGGTTCTACACATAATTTCCCTCCTTTGTCCTTGAGTGGGCTAACTCTTTCTCGAGCTACCTTCTTACTCCTTATGTGTACATATAAAATGTCTTGGGATTGTCCTTAATCCTGTCTGCTAAGGACATTTCTTGACCCCTTCTTGCCCTCCTAACTCCCTGTTTGAGCTCTTTTCTACTTTTACTGTATTCTTCAACTGCTTCATCTGTTTTTGATTGCCTAGATCTCATGTATGCATTCGTTTTCTAAACTCTTTGGCTAGACTCACAACTTCCCTGGTTATCCACAGTTCTTGAATCCTGCTTTTCCTGGCCTTCCTTTTCCTAGACAGATGCCTGTTCTAAGAACATTAGAAATAGGAGCAGGAGTAGTCTGTCTAGCCCTTAGAGCCTGCCCCACCATTCAATAAGATCATGGCTGATCTGAAGTGGATCAGTACCACTTTCCCACTTTCTCCCCATAACCCTTAATTCCCTTGCCCATCAGAAACCTATCTACCCGTGACTTAAATATATTCAGCGAGGTAGCCTCCACCACTTCAATGGGCAGAGAATTCCAGAGACTTACCACCCTTTGAGTGAAGAAATTCCTTCTCAATTCTGTTCTAAACTGCCCCCCCCTCGCTTTTTTTGAGGCTGTGCCCTCTAGTTCTGCTATCCTTTCTAAGTGGGAAGAATCTCTCTATCTCTACCCCATCTAGCCCCTTCATTATCTTATATGCCTCTATACAATTACCCCTCAGCCTTCTAAACTCCAACAAGTACATACCAAGTCTATTCAATCTCTCTCATAGGCTAACCCTTTCATGTCTGGTACCTAATGAACCATAGATTAGCCAGGAGGGAGCTAAAGCGTGAATTGAGGAGAGCTGAGAGAGGACACGAGAAGACTTTGGCTGATAGGATTAAGGAGAATCCTAAAATTTCTTTAGATATGTTAAGAATAGAAGATTGGTTAGGACAAGATTAGGGCCAGTCATAGACAGCAGTGGGAAGTTGTGCGTGGAGCCTGAAGAGATTGGAGAGGTACTGAATAAATATTTCTCTTCGGTATTCACGCAGGGTGATTTAAATGTAGTTATGGAGAACACTGAGGTACAGGGTAGCAAACTGGAAAGTATCAAAGTAGATAGGGAGGATGTGCTAGATATTCTAGAGGGTTTGAAGTTGGATAAGTCCCCTGGGCAGGACGGGATTTACCCTAGGATTCTCTGGGAGTCAAGAGAGGAGATTGCAGAGCCTCTGGCTCTGATCTTCAGGTCGTCATTGGTTACGGGTGTGGTTCCGGAGGACTGGAGGATAGCGAATGTGATCCCATTGTTCCAGAAAGGGAAGAGAGACCTTCCAGGGAATTATACGCCAGTGAGTCTTACTTCTGTTGTGGGCAAAGTATTGGAGAGAATTATTAGGGATAGGATTTATAGTTATTTAGAGAGAAATGAATTGATTGGGGATAGGCAGCATGGTTTTGTGAAGGGTAGGTCGTGCCTTACTAACCTCATTGAGTTTTTTGAAAAAGTGACTAAGGAGGTGGATGGGGGTAAGGCGGTTGATGTGGTATATATGGACTTTAGTAAGGCGTTTGATAAGGTTGCCCATGGAAGACTTCTGCAGAAAATGCAGATGTATGGGATAGAGGGTGATTTAGCTAATTGGGTTAGGAATTGGCTAGCAGATAGAAGACAGAGGGTGGTGGTCGATGGGAGATATTCATCGTGGAGTTCGGTGACAAATGGTGTACCTCAGGGGTCTGTTTTGGGGCCCCTGCTGTTTGTAATTTTTATAAATGATCTGGATGAGGGTATTGAAGGATGGATTAGTAAATTTGCAGATGACACTAAGTCGGTGGAGTGGTAGATAGTGAAGAGGGGTGTTATAGTTTGCAGAGGGACTTGGACAAGTTGCAGAGCTGGGCCGAGGTGGCAAATGGAGTTTAATGTGGAAAAGTGTGAGGTAATGCACTATGGCAGAAATACTAAATGTGTAGAGTATAGGGCAAATGGTAGGATTCTTAGTAGTCTAGATGAACAGAGGGATCTTGGTGTGTATGTGCATAGATCCCTGAAAGTAGGCAGTCAAGTCGAGAAGGTTGTTAAGAAGGCATATGGAGTCTTAGCTTTTATTGGTAGAGGGATTGAATTTCGGAGCCGCAACGTCATGTTGCAACTGTACAAAACTCTAGTGCGGCCGCACTTGGAGTATTGTGTACAGTTCTGGTCCCCGCATTATAATAAAGATGTGGAGGCATTGGAGAGGGTACAGAGGAGGTTTACCAGGATGTTGCCTGGTATGGAGGGCAGGTCTTATGAGAAGAGGCTGAGGGATTTGAGGTTGTTTTCGTTAGAAAGAAGGCGGCTAAGAGGAGACCTTATCGAAACATATAATATGATTAGAGGTTTAGATAGGGTGGACAGTGATAGCCTTTTTCCTAGGATGGAGAAAGCTAGCACGAGGGGACACAGCTTTAAATTAAGGGGTGATAGTTATAGGACGGATATCAGAGGTAGTTCTTTACCCAAAGGGTGGTTCGGGAGTGGAATGCCCTGCCTGCAGCAGTTGTAGATGCGCCAAGTTTGGTGGCGTTTAAGAGGTTAGTTGATAAGTATATGGAAGAGAAGGGAATGGTTTAGTTTGGAGGGGCATTGCTTTTTATATTGGTCGGCGCAACATCGAAGGCCGAAGGGCCTGTTCTGTGCTGTAATGTTCTATGTTCTATGTTCTATCTCTGCACTCCCTCCAAGGCCAATATATCCTTCTGCAAATGTGGGGATGAAAACTGCACACAGTCCTCCAGTTGTGGCCTCACCAGTACCCTGTATAGTTGAAGCAAGACCTCCCTGCTTTTATATTCTATCATCCTCGCTATAAAGGCCAACATTGGAGCATTTGGAGAAGTTTAGAGTGATCAGAAATAGTCAGCATGGTTTTGTCGAGGGCAGGTCATGCCTTACGAGCCTAGTTGAGTTCTTTGAAAATGTGACTGAACACATTGACGAAGGAAGAGCGGTGGACGTGGTGTACATGGACTTCAGCAAGGCGTTTGATAAGGTCCCCCATGCAAGACTTCTTGAGAAGGTGAGAGGGCATGGGATCCAAGGGGTATTGGCCTTTTGGATCCAGAACTGGCTTGCCTGCAGAAGGCAGAGAGTAGTTCTGGATGGGTGTTTTTCTGCATGGAGGTCGGTAACCAGTGGAGTGTCCCAGGGATCTGTTCTAGGACCCTTGCTGTTTGTCATTTTCATAAATGACCTGGATGAGGAAGTGGAGGGATGGGTTAGTAAGTTCGCCGACGATACGAAGGTTGGTGGTGTGGTGGATGGTCTGGAGGGATGTTGGATGTTGCAGCGGGACATAGATAGGATGCAAGACTGGGCGGAGAAGTGGCAGATGGACTTCAACGCGGATAAATGTGTAGTGGTCCATTTTGGCAGAACCAATGAGATGAAGGAGTACAATATCAAGGGTAGGAGTCTTAGCTGTGTTGAAGAGCAGAAGGATCTTGGGGTCCAGGTCCATAGGACTCTTAAGTAGGTCTCGCAGGTGGAGGATGTGGTCAAGAAGGTGTATGGTGTACTGTCCTTCATTAATCGAGGAATTGAGTTTAGGAGTCGGGAGGTAATGCTGCAACTTTATAAGACTCTTGTCAGATCCCACTTGGACTACTTTGAGCAGTTCTGGTCACCTCACTATAGGAAGGATGTGGAAGCTATTGAAAGGGTGCAGAGGAGGTTTACAAGGATGTTGCCTGGATTGGGAGGCAGGCCTTATGAAGATAAGTTGAGGGAGCTGGGACTCTTCTCCCTGGAGAGACAAAGGTTGAGAGGCGACCTGATAGAGGTTTATAAAATGTTGAGAGGAATAGATAGGGTGGATTCTCAGAGGCTATTTCCCCAGGCTGAAATGGTTGCTATGAGAGGACACAGGTTTAAGGCACAGGGAAGCAAGTATAAAGGAGATGTTAGGGGTTAGTTTTTCACTCAGAGGGTGGTGAGTGAATGGAATCGGCTGCTGTCGGTGCTGGTAGAGGTGAACTCGCTGGGGTCTTTTAAAAGACTTCTGGATGAGTATATGGGATCTAATAGAATTGGGGGTTATAGATAGGTCTATGGCCTGGTCGGTATAGATGTGATCGGGGCAACTTGTGGGCCGAAGGGCCTGTTTGTGCTGTAGTGTTCTATGTTCTATTGCATTCACCTTCTTGATCACCTGGTGTACCTGCAGACTGGGTTTTTGTGATTCATGCATAAGAACCCCCAGGTCCCTGTCCACAGTAGCATGCTGCAGCTTTTCGCCCTTTAAATAATTATCGGCACAGAAAAGAAGGGCCAAAAGGCCTGTTTCTGTGCTGTAATGTTCCATGTTCATCCCTAGACTCTACTCTTGCTGACCTACTGTTCAGATTCCCACCCCTCTGCGATATTATTTTAAACGCACCTGCACCATATTAGCAAACCTCCCAGCCCCAGTCATAGATAGGGTATGGAGAAAGATTAACTTAATATAAGGTTGGTCCATTCAAAAGCCTGGTAGCAGCAGGGAAGAAGCTGTTCTTGAGACAGTTGTTATGTGATTTCAGACTTTTGCATATTTTTTCTGATGGATGGAGTTGAACGAGAGAATTTGGGATCCTTGATTATGCTGGCTGTTTTTCTGAGGCAGCAGGAACTCAGACATATTCAATGGGAGGCTGGTTTGAATGATGGACTGGGCTTTATTCACTACCCTTTGTAATTTATTGCGGTGTTGGGCAGAGCTGGAGCCAATTCGAGCTGCGATACAGCTCGAAAGAATGCTCTCTATGGTTCATCTGCAAAAATTAATGGGAGTCCTAGCGGATGTTCCAAATTCCCTTAACCTCCTGAGAAAATAGAGGAGTTGGTGGGCTTTCTTAACCATAGCATCGGTGTGGTGGAAAGGATGTGTGTCTATGGGGTATTAGAACAATAACTGGCTGACAAGAATAATGATTTGTTGTGTTTAAACACTTTAAATTTATGCTCTTTTTTGTTATATTCTATGTTTGTAAATAAAGTTTGTTTTGATAAATTCCTCCCCGTAGGTCACTTGAGTCATACTTGGAGTGAAACATCTTCTGCTTACCCTAATGTCAATATGGTCTAGGCAAACTTCACAAAGTACCTTGGAGTTTCTGATAACACAAAACACAGCTTTATAGAACATAGAACATAGAACAATACAGCACAGAACAGGCCCTTCGGCCTTCGATGTTGTGCCGACCAAAATAAAAAGCAATGCCCCTCCTAACTAAACCATTCCCTTCTCATCCATATACTTATCAACTAACCTCTTAAACGCCACCAAACTTGGCGCATCTACAACAGCTGCAGGCAGGGCATTCCACTCCCTAATCACTCTTTGAGTAAAGAACCTACCTCTGATATCCGTCCTATAACTCATACCCCTTAATTTAAAGTTGTGTCCCCTCGTGCTAGCTTTTTCCATCCTAGGAAAAAGGCTATCACTGTCCACCCTATCCAAACCTCTAATTATCTTTGTTTACCAAATCCTGGAGTAGACAGGCTGAGCATTTTGTACAGTTTCTGATTTGATTGCCTGCTGTCTAAAGTGTTAAATTCCCTGACTTGCCAGGTTTCCTGCTGTCAGATCAGAGAAGAAAACCATCTTGCACAGAGAGAGATTTGTCTTTCCAATACTGCTGGAGGACAGGCTGTTTCTGCTCCACCAACAAGTTTAACTGCCAGTTATCTAATCCAATCAATTACACGTCAATCAATTGGCTGCCCTGAGACTGACCCACAGTTCCCCGGAACTGGGGCTAAACATACATGTACAAAAAACTCACAATTGCAAAGAAAGATGCAAAGAGACACACACAGAACCATTCATAAAACATGGAAACACATGGTTTCCTCATCATTGATATCTGCAAAGTCAAGCTTCCCAGATAGTTATCAATAAGCCATTTTGTGAGGAAGAACATAGACAATATAAATAATGGGTAAAATTCTTAACAAGATTCAGGGGCAAAGAAGCCTGAGTATATATCATTGAAAGTGGCAGGACAGAGGGAGAGTGCAGTTAATAAAGCATCTAGTATCCTTTATTAATAGGGACAACAGCAAGGAAGTAATGCTGAACTTATACAAGACACTAGTTAGCATCAGGTTTAAGTTTAAAATTTACTTATTAGTGTCATATAGGTTTACAATAACACTGCAATGAAATTACTGTGAAAACTTTGGATTGTGGAAGGAAACCCGCACAGGCAAATGTGCAAACTCTGCACGTGACCCAAGCCGGGATTCGATCCCTGGTCCCTGGTGCTGTGAGGAAGCAATTCCAAATACTGTGTCGCAGTGCGGCCCAGCCAGAATGCTGCGTCCAGCTCTAGGAGCAACCATATAGGAAGGATGCTAAGCCAATGGGACATGCATGGAAGAGGTTTGTAACAATGGGCAGGGTCTATTCACACTGGAGTCTAGCAATTGCTGAACTCTGCAATGCGCACTGACCCCAAACTGGCAGACTGCAGCTTGATTGCTAGCCAGCCTGGGACCCTTGCAGTGCTGTCTCTCCACATGGCTCAATCATAGCCCACACGACCATTTCACAGCCAGCGTCGAGTCTCCAGCCCATCCCAGAGTGTCCCAGTCTCCAGCAATTCCCCCCTTTCAGCAGATGATTCCCACCGCCCCCCCCCCCCCCCCCCCCACCTCCCACCACCCCTCCCCCACCCCCCCCACCACTACCACGGAAGACTCACACAGGAGGCAAACACCACCCCCCCCCCTCCCACAACCACAGCTTCACCCTTCCCAGGAGGTACATAACCACACGGGAGGCAAAACATCCCCTCCCCCTTCAGGACACTGACCACCCCTCCCCCCATCTTGGGAGATAGAGGGAGGTAGACCCCATCGCCCCCGCACCCCCCCTCCCCCTGGGAGGCAGACTGCTCCCTGGGAGGCAGACTCCACTCTTGTCACCCTCAAGGGGCAGACTCGCCCACAGAAGCCCAATCCTTCAGTCTATCCTGATTGTTGGCCTCCCTCCAATCCCGACTGGTTCTATCTGCAGGGTCCAATGCCATTGGCCTCTAGGCTCCGCTCACAATAGGTCCTCACCTCCCCCTTGATCCTGTCCCCTTGATCCTGTGGGCTGTGCCAAGGTGCCCCCTAGGTATGGACACGTCACCCTTTGGGCAATGCCAGGATGCTCAAGCCCAGGGGTCACCACTCCCCCACCACCCAATCCCCTGGGGCCCCAAATGCCCTCTGTTCACTCCAGCAGAATCTCCCGCTAGTCCTAGAATGTTGAGAGCCACTCTGAATCCCTCTGAAGTGAAATACTCCTCGTGGGGTGGGAGAATTCAGACCCGGGCCCATTAATCACATTTAAATTATATGAAAAATAGAGTAAAATCCCTTACCACGTCTTCCCACCGGTTTGCAGCATGGTTCCGATAGCGCATGCTCCCCAGCTGTGGGAGACACGCATGTGTCAAGAACACATGCGCAAATCCTGCGCAATGGCACATCTGTTAACCTGAGGTACCAAAAATCATATGCGTTGTGGAGTGGAGAATCAGACCGTGATGTGGAGAAAAAGCCTTTTCCTTCAGTGAGTGGGTTGGGGTCTGAAATGCTCTGCTTGGAAGTTGGTGGAAACAGGTTCAATCTAGGCACTCAAGAGAGCATTAGATGATTACTGAATGGAAACATGTGGAGGAGTACGTGGAAAGGCAGCAGAATGTCCATTTGGAGAGTAATGCAAATATGACTAACTAAATGTACTGTAACTATCCTATGATCACTGGATGTGTGTTGTATAGTTTGATCAAAATACTTTCATGTTTTGACTCATTTTTCCATACAATATATCATTGCATGAGGTATTAAAATATTGATTTAGATAATATAAAATAGCACAATCTTTAAATTTATCTGGATATAACATTTCTTGCTGGAAATTCTAAAAAACTAAGTGATTCTTTTCAAACTTACTCGAGGGCACACTGTATATAACGTGCATTTTCATCCCTTCCACAGTGGCCAGCATTACTTCCTAATGCATTTGCTTTTTGATAGCAATCTAGTCCTGTAGTAAATATATCTGTCAGAAAGAGATTGGGATCATTATCAGCATTAATATTCAAGGATTCAAAATGTTCTGAATGGTAGACAAGGAAAACAGGAAATGAGATGGCAGTATAAATAAGAGAAGATGTTGAAATATTGGAAAAGGAGAAATTTTTTTGATCACTTATAGGATGTGGATATCATAAGCAAGGCCAGCATTTATTGCCCATCCCTAATTGCCCTTCAGAAGATGATGGTGAGCTGCCTTCTTGAACTCTTGCGGTCCACATGGTGTAAGTATACCCACAATGCTGTTAGAGAGGGAATTCCAGGATTTTGACCCACTGACAGTGAAGGAACTGCAATATATTTCCAAGAAGTTAGTGTGCAAAATTAAAATGAATAAGATGGGGGATAAATATTAGTACATTTTGATTCACAGACAGGAAAAAGAGAGCAGAAAAAAAGGTATTTTTCGAACTGGCTTTACACAAGGATCTGTGACTCAGCTATTAACAATATATCAATGATTGCAATCAGGGAATGAAATTGTAATATTTAAAGTTAATTTAGTAGTCACAAGTAAGGCTAACATTAACACTGCAATGGAGTTACTGTGAAATTCCCCTAGTCGCTACACACCAGCACTTGCTCGGGTCAATGCACCTAACCCACAAATCTTTGGACTGTGGGAGGAAACCGTAGCACCCGAAGGAAACCCACACAGACACGTGGAGAATGTGCAAACTCCACAGACAGTGACCCAAGCTGGGATTGGAACCCAGGTCCATGGCACTGTGAGGGAGCAATGCTAACCCCACTGTGCCACCATGCTGCCCACATATTTCTAATAAGTGTTTGCTAACGACATGAAAATTGGTGCAAATGTAAGTGGTGAGGAGATGTTAAGAGATTTCAAGGTGATTTAGAGAAGTTGAGTGAGTGGGTTAATACATGGCAAGTGCAGTATAACATGGATTCATGTGCAATTTTCCACTTCAGATAGAGAAATAGAATGACAGAGACTTATTGAAACGGTGATAGATTTGGAAATGTTGACGTATAAAAGAACCTGTCCTAGTACAGCAGCTAATGAAGTGCTGAATATCCTCCTCCTACTTCTATTTTCCAGGTTTCTGTGTTTATAAGTCAGGACGCTGAGTGACTGTGGAGGTAATTCTCCAGGTGGTGGTATTCTGCTGCTCTGGTTTCTCTAGATGGTAGTGCTCATGGGTTTGGAAGGTGTTAATGAAGGAACCTGGTGAATTTGTGCAGTACATCTTATAGATGCTACACATTGCTGCTACTGTTTACTGGTGGTGGAGGGACTGAATGTTTGTGGAAGGGTAGCAATCAAATAGGTGCTTTGTCCTGGATGGTTTTTAAGTTGAAGTTTATTTAATAGTGTCACAAGTGGGCATACATTAACACTGTGATGCAGTTACTGCGAATATATCATAGTCGCCACACTTCTTTGTCAGTTCAGATACACTGTGAGAAAATTTAGCATGGCCAATGCACCTAACACATCTTCTGGACTGTAAGTTGAAACCGGAGCACCCAAAGGAAACCCACACAGACATGGGAGGATGCGCTGACTCCACACAATGATCCATGCTGGTAATTTAACCCAGATCCCTGGCGCCATGAGGCAGTAGTGCTAACCCTGGTGTTGAGTTTCTTGAGTGTTATTGGAATTGCATCATCCTGGCAAGTGGGGAGTATTCCATTACATTCCTGACTTGTGCTTTAGAGATGGTGGATAGGTTTTGGGGAGTTAGGAGGTGAGTTACTTATCACAGAACTCCTAACCCCTGATCTGTTCTGGTTCACACGGTATTAATACGGTTAGTCCACTTCAGTTTCTGGTCAATGGTAGCCCCCAGGATGTTGATGGTAATGTCATTGACTGTTAAGAGATAATAGTTGGATCCTCTACTGTTGGATATATCATTGGCTGGCACTTGTGTGGCGCAGATGTTACTTGTCACTTGACTCCAGTTTTGCTCAGGCTCCTTGATGCCATATTCAGTTGAATGTGGCTAGCTGATAGAAGACAGAGGGTGGTGGTTGATGGGAAATATTCAACCAGTTACAAGTGGTGTACCTCAAGGATCTGTTTTGGGGCCACTGCTGTTTGTCATTTTTATAAATGATCTAGATGAGGGTGTAGAGGGTTGGATTAGTAAATTTGCTGACGATACCAAAGTGGGGAGAGTTGTAGACAGCGAGGATGTGTGTTACAGTTTGCAGAGGGACATAGATAGGTTGCAGAGCTGGGCCATGAGGTGGCAAATGGAATTCAATATGGATAAGTGTGAGGTGATTCACTTTGGTAGGAATAACAGGCATATGAAATATAGGGCTAATGGAAGGACCCTTAATAGTGTTGTTGAGCAGAGGGATCTTGGGGTACAAGTACATAGCTCTTTGAAAGTTGGCATCCAGGTTGATAAAGTTGTTAAGAAGGCATACGGTGTGTTAGCTTTTATTGGTAGAGGGATTGAATTTAGGAGCCGTGAGGTTATGTTAAACTGTACAAAACTCTGGTGCGGCTGCACTTGGAGTATTGCGTACAGTTCTGGTCGCCGCATTATAAGAAAGATGTGGAAGCATTGGAAAGGGTGCAGAGGAGGTTTACCAGGAGGTTGCCTGGTATGGTGGGAAGGCCTTATGAGGAAAGGCTGAGGGACCTGAGGTTATTTTCATTAGAGAGAAGAAGGTTACGCGGTGACCTAATTGAGGCGTATAAGATGATCAAAGGACTGGATAGGTGGATAGTGAGAGCCTTTTTCCTCGGATGGTGATGACCAACACGAGGGGACATAACTTTAAATTAAGAGGTGGTAGTTATAGGACGGATGTCAGAGGCAGGTTCTTTACACAGAGGGTGGTGAGGGCGTGGAATGCCCTGCCTGCAGCATTTGTGGACTCGCCTACTTTGGGGGCAATCAAATGGTCGGTGGATAGGCATATGGATGATATTGGAATAGTTTAGGTTAGAGGGTCCACTGGCCGGCGCAACATCGAGGGCCAAAGGGCCTGTACTGCGCTGTAATGTTCTATGTTCTATGTTCTATGTTGATGTCAATGGCTGTTACTCATGCCTCACCTCTGGAATTCGTCATTTTTGTCCATGTTTGAACCAAGGCTGTAATGAGGTCAGGAACTGAGTGACGCTGGCAAAACCCAAACTGGGCGTCACTAAGCAGGTTATTGCTGAGCAGGTACTGCTTGATAACACTGTTGATGACCCTTTCCAACTCTTTGTTGTTTCAAACAACTCTTTGAACTATAGAATCATAGAACCCAACAGTGCAGAAAGAGCCCTTCGGCCCATCAAGTTGGCACTGACCACAATCTCACCTAGACCCTACCCCATATCCCTACACATTTTACCTGCTAATGCCTCTAACCTAAGCATCCTAGTACACTAAGGGGCAATTTTTTTTAGCATGGCCAATCAACCTATACTGCACACATTTGGATGTGATTTGTTTCCTGTCTACAGGATATACTTGGGCAATTTTTCACATTATCAAGTAGGTGCCAGTGTTCTAACCATACAGGAAGAGATTGGCTTGTGGAGTGACAAGTTCTGGAGCAGCACTGTTGTTACGAAGGAAAAGTTGATTTCCTCTCTGAGAACTAACACAACCATTTATAGACAAGTACCTTTCTTCATAATCTGTTAAAGCATGTGTGAGAAGTAATCCTGTCGATGTCCTGCTGCAACTTTTGACATCCCTCCAGACCATCCACAACACCACCGACCTTCGTGTCATCAGCGAACTTACTCACCCATCCCTCCACTTCCTCATCCAGGTCATTTACGAAAATGACAAACAGCAAGGGTCCTAGAACAGATCCCTGGGGCACTCCACTGGTGACCGACCTCCATGCAGAAAAAGAGCCATCCACAACCACCCTCTGCCTTCTGCAGGCAAGATGTAAAGATGCCGGCGTTGGATTGGGGTGGTAAGAACTCAGTAAGAATTTAGCAACACCAATTTTTAATCCAACCGATTTATTTGATAGTAAATCCGTGAGCTTTCAACACTCTGTGTCTTCCTCAGGCAAATGCAGTGTTCTGCAGGCAAGCCAGTTCTGGATCCACAAGGCCAAAGCCCCTTGGATCCCATGCCCTCTCACCTTCTCAAGAAGTCTTACATGTGGGACCTTGTCAAATGCCTTGCTGAAGTCCATGTACACCACGTCCACTGCTCTTCCTTCGTCAATGTGTTCAGTCACATTTTTGAAGAACTCAATTAAGCTTGTAGGGCACGACCTGCCTTTTACAAAACCATGCTGACTATTTCTAATCAACCTAAACTTCTCCAAATGCTCATAAATCTTGTCCCTCAGAAGCCTCTCCATCAGCTTACCAACCACTGAGGTCAGACTCACCGGTCGGTAATTTCCAGGACTATCCCTGTTCCCCTTCTTGAAAATAGGGACCACATCCGCAATCCTCCAATCCTCCGGAACCTCTCCCGTCTCCATCGACGATGCAAAGATCATCGCCAGGGGCTCTGCAATGACATCCCTCACCTCCCACAATAACCTGGGGTACATCCCATCTGGTCCCAGAGACTTGTCTATCTTGATAGCATTTAAAAGTTCTAACACATCAGCTTCCTTAATATCTACATACTCAATCTTTTCAGTCTGCCGCAAACTTGTAGTGCATCCTCCCAGATCACTTTCCACCGTGAATACTGAGGCAAAGTACTCATTAAGCACCTCGGCCATTTCTTCCGGTTCCATACAGACTTTTCCCCCTTCACCTTTTATAGGTCCTATCCCTTCTCTTCTCATCCTTTTACTTTTCACATATTTGTAGAAGGCCTTGGGATTCTCCTTAATCCTACCAGCCAAGATCTTCTCATGACCCCTTCTGGCTCTCCTAATTTCTTTTTTAAGCTCTCTTCTATAAGCCTTATACTTCTCTAGGTCCCCAACATCTCCTAGCTCTTTGAACCTTTTATACACCTTTCTTTTCTTCCTGACTAGGTTCACCACTGCCTTCGTGCACCACGGTTCCCTCGACCTACCAAAACCTCCTTGTCTCACCGGAACGTTGTCGTGCAGAGCTCCAGACAAGCATTCCTTGAATATCTGCCACCTTCCTTCTGTGCTTTTCCCCAAGAACGCCTCCTTCCAGTTTATTCGCCCCAACATCTGCCTGATGTCTTCATATTTCCCCTTATTCCAGACAAACACCTTCCTAGCCTGCCTGATCCTATCCTTTTCCAATGCAAGGGTGAAGGAGATAGAATTCTGATCTCCATCCCCAAGATGCTCTCCTACCGAGAGATCCATCACCTGTCCTGGTTCATTAGCTAGTACCAGGTCCAGTACAGCCTCTCCTCTTGTAGGCTTGTCCACGTGCTGTGTCAGGAAACCCTCCTGAAAACACCTAACAAACTCCTCCCCATCCAAACCCCTTACCCTTGGGATATTCCAGTCGACGTTTGGGAAATTGAAGTCTCCCATCACAACAACTCTGTTATTTCTACATCTCTCCAGTATCTGTTTCCCTATCTGCACCTCAACTTCCCTGTCACTATTGGGCAGCTATAGAATACACCCAGCAACGTCACCGACCCTTTGCTATTCCTAACTTCCACCCACAGAGACTCCGTAGAAATTCCCTCCTCGGTATCCACCTTCTCTGCAGCCATGACACTGTCCCTGATCAACAGTGCCACTCCACCACCTCTTTTGCCTCCCTCCCTGTCCTTCCTGAAGGATCTGAATCCCGGGACCTGTAGTACTCAGTCCTGTCGCTGAGACATCCAAGTCTCTGTAATGGCCACCACATCACAATCCCAAGCAGCAATCCACGCCCTAAGTTCATCCACCTTATTTACTACAATCCTGGCATTAAAATAGACACACCTCAGCCCCTCAGACTGGACATTTCCCTTCTCCCCACTCGTCTAACCTGCCTCTCATCCTGCCTAGAGTCCTTCCCTACCTGGGAGCTAACTTCCTTGCTCCCAGTCTCCACATCACTATTCCCTCCCCCTAACCTTTCTAGTTTAAAGTTCCCCCAGTAGCCCTAGCCAGTCTTCCCGCCAAGATATTAGTCCCCCTGGGATTCAGATCCCCCTGGGATATGAGGGTAGGGTCTGGATAGGATTGTGCTTGGTGCAGACTCGATGGGCCAAATGGCCTCTTTCTGCACTGTAGGGGTTTCTATGATTCTATGATATGCTCCTAAAGTTTGTATCATCCGTCTGTATCTGATGCTGTGCCCTAAGTATGTCACTTCCACTTTCGCAAATTCTGTTTTTGCCAAATTTATAGTTAATCTTCTGTTGTCTTTCAAACAGCTCTGTCAAATGCTCCATGTTTCTTTCCATTAATGGTTAAAGATCACTAAACCATCTATGTAGAGTCTGTTCATAAGCCTTTGAAAAATAGCTATTGTATTTTTTGATCCCAAAGATCATTTCTTTAAATTGATAGCGTCCATTTGGGATTACAAAAGGCTGAAAGTTCTTTTGCTCTCTCTGACAAAAGTGCTTGCCAGTAACCGTCACATTGAATTATAGGAATAAGGCCTGGCTGGGA
This sequence comes from Sphyrna mokarran, assembly GCA_024679065.1. NCBI lineage: Eukaryota > Metazoa > Chordata > Chondrichthyes > Carcharhiniformes > Carcharhinidae > Sphyrna > Sphyrna mokarran. The sequence continues at coordinate 4,062,414 of JAGIQG010000001.1, forward strand.
TTGCAGACTCGATGGGCTGAATGGCCTCCTTTTGTACAGTTCTATACCTTCTTCTTGTCACAACGCAAAATGCTTGAGGTCATCATTTTCAGAAACCTGAGCCGACTCATGGTCACTTTTTTGGCAAAAGGGTACTTACAAGTACTCACAAAGCAAATCCAATTTTGTGACGTAAGTAGCTTGTCTGACTTCTTCCCCACAACCCTCCACTTTTGGAATTGGGTATGAGTCAGATCTAGCCACAGGGTTGACCTTTCGATAATCTATGCAGAACTATTGAGTACCATCAGGTTTAGGGACCAACATGATCGATGAACTCCACTCATTCTGACTCGTCTCTATGATGTTGTCTTACAGCATTGCTTCAACTTCGTTCTTAACCTGTGCTGCTTTAGAGAGTTAAGCCAATAGGAATGTTGTTTTATTGGAACAGCATTCCCTACATCAATCTTATGTACTGTGTCATTAGTCGTTCCCATTCTATTTCCATATAGAATCTCATAGCACTATGACATGTCTTTCAATTTAATTCTTCCTTTCTGAGACACATAGCGCATTATGTCATTCCTTAAGGACTTTTTCATTATTCAATATACTTTTAGGAACATCAAAATCCACATCATCTGGATTAAATTCCTACTCTGAGTGGCAGTAAGGTGGGATACCTCATTCTCACTGGCTTTATCATATAAATATTTATGGAATAAATAGTATTCTGGAATGCACTCTAATTCCTTTTCCACATAGGCATTATGAAATAAATCCTTTATCATCTCATGTCTATCATAACTCCTTTAATCTTCAAGAACTAACATCTCTGCTGATCTGACATCTGGTTAGGTTTTTCCTTTACCTTCTCATCAAACAAGTGTCAGCGAACTGAACTTCTTTCCTTTCTCTTTAACAGAAGAACATAAGAACTAGGAGTACGAGTAGGCCATCTGGCCCTTCGAACCTGTTCATGGCTGATCTTTTTGTGGACTTCACTGTTCAAAAATGTATCTATCCTTGTCTTAAAAAGATTCAATGAGGTAGCCTCAACTGGGCATGGAATTCCACAGATTCACAACCCTTTGGTGAAGAAGTTACTCCTCAACTCAGTCCTAAATTTGCTCCCCCTTATTTTGAGGTCATGCCCCTTAGGTCTAGTTTCACCCGCTAATGGAAACAACTTCCCTAATTCTATCTTACCTACTCCCTTCATAATCTTATATGTTTCTACAAGATTTCCTCTCATTTTTCTGAATTCCAATGGATATAGCCCCTTCTCCCTTCCTATTTTCAAATGATAGAAGTAAAAGTACAAACTGGAAGTAATGGTGAGTAAGATCAGTGGAGCCAACTACCTGGTAGAGATATGTACAAAGATGTCCAACATTAACAACATTTAATGAGAAGGATACAGAAGCCTTTTTCATCTTCTTTAAAGGAAACAAGTAACTGTATTCTTGGAGTAGCTCTGTTTTCCATCACTCCCACTATCACTCCCCCAGTCTTAATTGGACTTTCAAGCTTTATTTTACACAGAGGAACATTCCTCTCACCATTTATTCCATAGATCATCACTCTCTTGGACAATATTTCAGAAAGAGTGCAAATATTTTGATCTCTTACTATTAGAAACAGATTAGCTTCCATATCGCTCAATATTTTAACTTCTTTACCTACCCACCTGTTCACACAAGTAAACATTACCCACACTGATGAAGTATTTGAAACAATCAGAACTATCTTACTAACCAACCCCTGCCTAGGCTGTGCATTCTCCTTCGCTCTTCAACTTCTCTCGAGATCTCCTTCACTGTTTTAACTAATCCCATTTGTTGAGCATTTTTTACCACATCCTTTATTTCAGCTTTCTTAAACCACCAGCTCTTTGTTTGTCCCACCTTATCAGTGTGAAAATACCTACGGTTTTCACCTCTTTTTTACCCTCTTGGGCTTCTTTTTTCGCAGGTGTTAAACTATTCCCAATGTGATCTACATTTTATTTTTCACTGAAAGATCTCCCTTTTTCTTATGGGGATCATAATTCTATCTCTTTCACGATAGCGATGGAAAGAGATAGCATCAGGCAGGATAGGAAGGTGTTTGTCTGGAGTAAGGGGAAATATGAAAACATTAGGCAGATTAGTGGAACATTAGGAGGAATAAACTGGAAGGAGATGTTCTTGGGGAAAAGTACAGAAGGAAAGTGGCAGATTTTCAAGGAATGTTTGTCTGGGGCTCTGCAAGACAAAGTTCTGAGGAGTCAAGGAGGTTCTGGTAGGACGCAAGAACCGTGGTGCACGAAGGTAGTGGTGAATCTAATTAGGAAGAAAAAAAAGGTATATAAAAGGTTCAGAGAGCTAGGGGATGTTAGGGATCTAGAGGAGTATAAGGTGTGGAGAAGGGAGCTTAAAAAGGAAATTAGGAGAGCCAGAAGGGGCCATGAGAAGGCCTTGGCAGGTAAGATTAAGGAGAATCCCAAGCACTTCTACAAATATGTGAAAAGTAAAAGGATGAGAAGAGAAGGGATAGGACCAATAAAAGGTGAAGGGGAAAAAGTCTGTGTGAATCCAGAAGAAACGGCAGAGGTGCTTAACGAGTACTTTGCCTCGGTATTCACGGTGGAAAGTGATCTGGGAGATTGCACTGCAGGTTTGAGGCAAACGGAAAAGATTGAGTATGTGGATGTTAGGAAAGAGGATGTGTTAGACCTGTTAAATTCTATCAAGATAGACAAGTCGCCGGGACCGGATGGGATGTACCCCAGGTTATTGTGGGAGGTGAGGGAAGTGGTTGCAGAGCCCCTGGCGATGATCTTTGCGTCGTCCATGGAAACGGGAGAGGTTCCGGAGGATTGAGGATGTGGTTCCTATCTTTAAGAAAGGGAACAGGGATAGTCCAGGAAATTACCGATCGGTGAGTTTGACTTCAGTGGTTGGTAAGCTGATGGAGAGGCTTCTGAAGGATAAGATATATGAACATTTGCAGAAGTTTGGACTGATTAGAAATAGTCAGCATGGTTTTGTCAAGGGCAGGTCATGCCTTACGAGCCTAGTTGAGTTCTTCGAAAATGTGACTGAACACATTGACGAAGGAAGGACGGTGGACATAGTGTACACGGACTTTAGTAAGGCGTTTGATAAGGTCCCACATGCAAGGCTTCTGGAGAAGGTGAGAGGGCATGGGATCCAAGGGGCTTTGGCCTCGTTTATCCAGAACTGGCTTGCCGGCAGAAGGCAGAGAGTGGTTATGGATGGGTCTTGTTCTGCATGGAGGTCGGTAACCAGTGGAGTGCCCCAGGGATCTGTTCTGGGACCCCTGCTGTTTGTCATTTTCATAAATGACCTGGATGAGGAAGTGGAGGGATGGGTTAGTAAGTTCACCGACGATACAAAGATTGGTGGTGTTGTGGATGGTCTGGAGGGATGCCAAAAGTTGCAGCGGGACATAGACAGGATGCAAGACTGGGCGGAGAAGTGGCAGATGGACTTCAACGCAGATAAATGTGTAGTGGTCCATTTTGGCAGGAATAATGGGATGAAGGAGTACAATATAAGGGGTAGGAGTCTTAGCTATGTTGTAGAGCAGAAGGATCTCGGGGTCCGGGTCCATAGGACTCTTAAATCGGCCTCGCAGGTGGAAGAAGTGGTCAAGAAGGCGTACGGTGTACTGGCCTTCATTAATCGAGGAATAGAGTTTAGGAGTCAGGAGGTAATGATGCAGCTCTATAAGACTCTTGTCAGACCCCAGTTGGAGTATTGTGCGCAGTTCTGGTCGCCTCATTATAGGAAGGATGTAGAGGCTATTGAGAGAGTTCAGAGGAGATTTACAAGATGCTGCCTGGATTGGGAGGCAGGCCTTATGAAGATAGGTTGAGGGAGCTGGGACTCTTCTCACTGGAGCGACGCAGGTTGAGAGGCGACCTGATAGAGGTTTATAAAATGTTGAGAGGAATAGATAGGGTGGACTCTCAGAGACTATTTCCCTGAGCTGAAATGGTAACTACGAGAGGACACAGATTTAAGGTGCAGGGAAGCAAATACAAAGGAGATGTCAGGGTAGGTTTTTCACTCAGAGGGTGGTGAGTGAATGGAACCGACTGCCGTCGGAGGTTGTTGAGGCAAACTCACTGGGGTCTTTTAAGAGACTTCTGGATGAGTATATGGAAATGAATAGGATAGGGGGTTATAGATAGGTCTGTGGATTGGTAGATGTGACCGGCGCAACTCGTGGGCCGAAGGGCCTGTTAGTGCTGTATTGTTCTATGTTCTTAATTTCTACCCCTCACAGAATGGAATTGCTGTTGGAAGCTAGATTTCAATTTATGCTGTTATCTATTCATCTGCCATCTCTGCAGCTCTCCTCACTGTTTCAACTTTCTGTTCCTCAACATGAGATCTTTTCACTTCTGGAAGCAAGTTTTTAATTTTGAACTCCTCCAGCAGAATAATAGTCTTACGTGCCTTTTCTATCTTTAATGTTCTCACCATTGATTAAAGGTGCTCTGCTTGATTCTTTCAAATTGAATATATGTCAGACTTGGTCCTTCCTTCTGTTTCTGAACCGTTGTCTATATGTTTTTGGCACCAATTCAGAAGTACTCAAAACAGCCTTCTTTACTTCTTCATACTTTCCTGTCTCCTCCTCTGGCAGTGCTGCAAACACCTCAGTAGCCCGGCCTACCAACTTGGTCTGAATTAACATTACCCACACCTCCTCTGGTATTTCACTTGAGTAGCTCATTTTACAAAGAAGATAAAAAAGGCTTATGTGTCCATCTCGTCAAATGTTGGTAATGTTTGGACATATTTGTATATGTTCTGCCAGGGGGGTTGGTAATGCTGAGCTTGTTTGCCATCACTTCCATCTTGTACTTGCACTTCTATCATTTGAAGTCTTTTTATGTCAAATTCCAACTTTATCTTTTCAACTCAAAGAATCCTTTTCTTCTCAAACTCTTCTTTTCTTTCTTCTCTCACTTTTTCTCTTTCTCTTTCTTCTTTCTCTTTTTCTCTTTCTTCTGCTCGGGCTCTCCTCTCTCTTTCTTTATCTTCTAACTAATCATCTCACTTGCAATTTAATTATTTTTACATCCACAGCACTTGTTCCTCTGCTAGATCTAAATGCTTGGCTATCCATATTATAATTTCAGCTTCCCTATTATCCCTGGTTGAACTCAATTTTAGTCTGTTCGTTAATTCTATAAGTATCAACTTTTCCTGCCTTTCTAAAGTTCCTTGGAAAATTTGGCAAGCATCTTAAGCCCCCAGAACTTCTTCAGCAATGTAAAGAGTTGTATCTCACTTCCTGATTTAACCGAAATTAAATCGATTTTCCCACTCTTCATTGAAAATTTGTTTAAATATCTGTAACTGTCCAGATCTGATTGAGAGGATCTGTTAGATTCCAGATAAGGGGACCTTGGGCCATTCAAAATCCCAGAACAAGAGGATCTCGGGCTGTTCACATCAAGGACAAGACTCTTCAAAATCCTGGGATAGAAACTCCCAAAAATCTGTTACAAAGGGGAGCTTAAAGTCCTCTCTGAGAACTAACACTCAACCATTCCAACAGAAGTACTTCCCTTCATAATTTATTAAAGAGTTTGTGAGAAATGGTACAATCTGCCTGTAGTAATTTTTAGTTAAATTAAAGTAATTCCCTGAGATTCTCTCTTTCAAGGAAATAAATAACTCTTTATTTTCTAAGCAACAGTGAACAGGTTAACTAAATGATTTTAATGGTATGTTATTTACATAATTACAACTCCCACTTATTAACAAACAAAAAAAAGAACTTCTTAGTCACATTCAAAATGCAGTCAGGTTTGTCATCTTCCCAAAATCTTCTTTCTTCTGTGCTTCTGCTGGTCTGTGATGAAACGAGGCTTTCTCTCACAACATAAACTGTGGCATCTACACGGTTAGACAACAATTGTCTATGTTTCTTTCTAGCTGAGAACTGTGAGCAGGCTGCTGGCAGCCAGTTTTCTTGTGGCTGCTAGCTTTTTGGAACTGGGAGCAGTGGCATTTATACTCTCATAGACACAGCAAAATTCGTATACTAGGATTGATTTACAGGTTATCAAAACATCAAATTCAAATCCAATAGGACGACGTGATTCAAATCCTTATTTTAAATTGATTAGTTAATATTCAAAAACATGTTTTGGTTCAAATGCTAAAGCCTGTTACCACAGCAACCCGTTGTTTTGCCTCTCAATGCAATGTTTCAATCTATACTAGATTCTTACACCAGCAGCTCCCCAGCACATAGATAAAACAAATCCACCTTTCAAGCAGACAGACAATTTTTACTACTCTTTGCCAGTGCTATAATGTTTATAACTTTACAAACACAGCTCACAACACTGCATATAATATTCCAGGCATGGTCTTACCAAAGCTCTGTTTAATTCCAGTAACCCTTGCTTCTCTACTCCAGTTGATGTAGGGAAAGAAGTGGTTAGAGAGGGGAAGGAGGAGTGTATTAAAAGGAGAGAAGAGGAAAGAGGGAGATGGGATAAGTACCCAGAGCGACTAAGACTGTGTGACTGAATTCCCCTCCAAATTGATTTTCAAGTTTGCTGATGACACCACCGTAGTTGGTTGGATCTCAAACAATGACTAGGCAGAGTACAGGGATGAGATAGAGGATCTGGTGAGCTGCTGCAATCACAATAATCTTTCCCTCAATATCAACAAAATGAAGGAGTTAGCCATCAACTTCAGGAAGCATAAAGGAAGATATGTTTCTATTTACATCAATGGTGATGAAATGGAAATGATCAAGAGGTTCAAGTTTCTAAGTGTCCAGGTGACCAACAATCTATCCTGGTCCCTCTACGTCAATGCATAGTTAAGAAAGCCCACCAACACCTCTATTTTCTCAAGAGAATAAAAGAATTTAGCATGCCCAACTCTCACCAATTTTTACAGATGTACTTTAGAAAGCATTATTTTCTGGATGTATCACAGCTTGGTATAGCTCCTGCTCTGTTCAGTATTGCAAGAACCTACAAAGTGTTGTAAATGAAGTCCACTTCATCACCAAACCAGCCCCAGTATAATTCATGCCTAAACTTGATCCTCAAAAACGCATCACCTCTCTTTTTTTTAAATTGTAGAATTTTACAGTGCAGAAGGAAGCCATTTGGCCCATTGAGTCTGCACTGACCAAACTCCCATCCTGGTCCTATCCCTATGACTCCATGATTTTACCCAGCTGATTCCCCTGACACTCAGGGTCAATTTAGCACTGTCAATCCACCTAACTCGCATAGCTTTGGGCCGTGGGAGGAAATCTAACTGACACAAGGAGAACATACAAACTCCAGACAGACAGTGACCCAAGCTGGGAATAGAACACTGCTCTCTGGTGCTGTGAGTCAGCAGTGCTAACTACTGTGTCACCATGGCAGATAAAAGGGAATCAGTGGTTTTACTTAACTTAGCTTTCCAGAAGGCATTTAATGAAGAGCCACATCAAAGGTAAGGCAAAAAAAAGCTCATGGTGATGGGGAAACATTGGCATGGATAGAAGATTGGCTCGCTAATAGGAAACAGAGTTGCACAAAAGGGCCTTCTTCTAGTCGGCAGGATGTGATGAGCGGTGTGCCACAGGAATAAGTGTTGGGGCCTCAACTCCTTACAATATATATAAATTATTTGGATGAAGGGACATAGAACATAGAACATAAAACATTATAGCGCAGAACAGGCCCTTCGGCCCTCGATGTTGTGCCGACCAATGGAGAAAAACCAATGACCCTCGAACCTAAACCATTCCCTTTTCATCCATAAACCTATCCACTGACCACTTAAACGCCCCCAAACTTGGCTCATCTACAACTGCAGGAGGCTGGGCATTCCATACCCTTACCACCCTCTGGGTAAAGAACCTACCTCTGACATCCGTCCTATAACTATCACCCCTTAATTTAAAGCTGTGTCCCCTCGTGCTAGCTTTCTCCATTCTAGGAAAAAGGCTATCACTGTCCACCCTATCTAAACCTCTAATCATCTTATATGTTTCAATAAGGTCTCCTCTTAGCTGCCTTCTTTCTAATGAACACAACCTCAAATCCCTCAGCCTCTCCTCATAAGACCTTCCCTCCATACCAGGCAACATCCTGGTAAAACCCCCTCTGCACCCTCTCCAGTGTCTCCACATCTTTCTTATAATGTGGCAACCAGAACTGTACACAATACTCCAAGTGTGGCTGCACCAGTGTTTTGTACTGTTGCAACATGACGTTGCGGCTCCGAAATTCAATCCCCCTACCAATAAAAGCCAAGACTCCGTATGCCTTCTTAACGACCTTATCGACTTGATTGCCAACATAGGTAGGTGAAATGAATGGGAAGAACTTTATCAAATGAAGTATAATGAGAGCAGATTTGAAATTGTCCAATTTGGTGGAAAGAATAAAGAAGCTGATGATCTAAATGGTGATAGGATGCAGAAGGATCTGGCTGTCCCAGTGCATGAATCAAAAAAAGGCTGGTTGTAAATGCAGCAAGTAATTCAGAAATCTAATTGATTGTTATTATTTATTTTGAGGGGAATTGTAGGGAGGTTAAAGTTCAGTTGTGTGAGTTTAGTGACACCACATCTGGAGTATGAACTAACAAAGTCCAAACAGAAGTAGGCCATGTGACTCCTCAAACCTGCATTTCAATATAAAAATCATAGTGATCTGTTTCAGTTTTAAATTCCACATTTCCGTCTCTCCTGATAACCTTTTTTTTGTCCTACTAATGCTCTGGGGAACTGGTTTCAAATGCCATCACAGCTGGAGAAGATATTTGAATTTATACAAATCTGAAATTAAAAAGTGTCATGAAGCTGTTGTTGATTGTAAAAATGCATCTGGTTCAGTCATTTCCCAAAAGGAGGGAATTGTGCCATTCTTATCCAGTCCTGTTCACGTAATTATAGATGTTCAGCAATATGAACATCTTAAGAAAGAAAGCTTATGGTGTACTGGCCTTCATTCATCGAGGGATTGAGTTCAGGAGTCAGGAGGTAATGCTGCAGCTTTATAGGACCCTTGTCAGGCCACACTTGGAGTACTGTGCGCAGTTCTGGCCACCTCACTATAGGAAGGACGTGGAAGCTATTGAAAGGGTGCAGAGGAGATTTACAAGGATGTTGCCTGGATTGGGAGGCATGCCTTATGAAGACAAGTTGAGGGAGCTGGGACTGTTCTCCCTGGAGAGACGAAGGTTGAGAGGCGTCCTGATAGAGGTTTACAAGATGTTGAGAGGAATAGATAGGGTGGACTCTCAGAGACTATTTCCCAGGGCTGAAATGGTCGCGACGAGAGGGCACAGATTTAAGGTGCAGGGAAGCAAGGACAGAGGGGATGCGAGGGGAAAGTTTTTCACTCAGAGGGTGGTGAGTGAATGGAATCGGCTGCCGTCGGTGGTGGTCGAGGCGAACTCGCTGGGGTCCTTTAAAAGACTTCTGGATGAGTATATGGGATCCAATGGGATTGGGGGTTATAGATAGGTCTATGGCTGGGTAGGTTTTGATGTGTTCGGCACAACTTGTGGCCCGAAGGGCCTGTTTGTGCTGTAGTGTTCTATGTTCTATGTTCTATGCTTGAGGGAACTAAATGTAATATTTCCATACTTGCTGATGACCTGGAACTTGGCGGGAAAGTGACTGGAAGGAGGATGTTAAGAAGCTTCAGGGTGATCGAGACTAATTGAATGAACATAGAACATAGAACAATACTGCACAAACAGGCCCTTTGGCCCACGAGTTGCGCCGATCACATCTATATCTACCAATCCACAGACCTATCTATAACCCCCTATCCCATTCGTTTCCATATACTCATCCAGAAGTCTTTTAAAAGACCCCAGCGAGTTTGCCTCAACCACCTCCGACGGCAGCCGATTCCATTCACTCACCACCCTCTGAGTGAAAAACTTACCCCTGACATCTCCTTTGTATTTGCTTCCCTGCACCTTAAATCTGTCCTCTCGTAGTGACCATTTCAGCTCGGGGAAATAGTCTCTGAGAGTCCACCCTATCTATTCCTCTCAACATTTTATAAACCTCTATCAGGTCGCCTCTCAACCTACATCTCTCCAGTGAGAAAAGTCCCAGCTCCCTCAACCTATCTTCATAAGGCCTGCATCCCAATCCAGGCAGCATCCTTGCAAATCTCCTCTGCACTCTCTCAATAGCCTCTACATCCTTCCTATAGTGAGGCGACCAGAACTGCACACAATACTCCAAGTGGGGTCTGACAAGGGTCTTATCAAGCTGACTCCTAAACTCTATTCCTCGATTAATGAAGGCCAGTACACTGTAAGCCTTCTTGACCACTTCCTCTAACTGCGAGTACAATTTAAGAGTCCTATGGACCCGGACCCCGAGATGCCTCTGCTCTACAACACAGCTAAGACTCCTAACCCTTATATTGTATTCCTTCAACCCATTATTCCTGCCAAAATGGACCACTACACATTTATCTGCGTTGAAGTCCATCTGCCACTTCTCCGCCCAGTCTTGCATCCTGTCTATGTCCCGCTGCAACTTTTGGCATCCCCGACTATCCCTGTTCCCTTTCTTAAAGATAGGAACCACATCTGCAATCCTCCAATCCTCCGGAACCTCTCCCGTTTCCATGGATGACGCAAATATCATCACCCGGGGTTCTGCAACTACTTCCCTCACCTCCCACAATAACCTGGGGTACATCCCATCCGGTCCCGGCGACTTGTCTATCTTGATAGAATTTAACAGGTCTAACACATCCTCTTTCCTAACATCCACATACCCAATCTTTTCCGTATGCCTCAAACCTGCAGTACAATCTCCCAGTTCACTTTCCACCGTGAATACCGAGGCAAAGTACTCGTTAAGCACCTCTGCCATTTCTTCCGGATTCACACAGACTTTTCCCCCTTCACCTTTTATAGGCCCTATCCCTTCTCTTCTCATCCTTTTACTTTTCACATATTTGTAGAAGGCCTTGGGATTCTCCTTAATCTTACCTGCCAAGGCCTTCTCATGACCCCTTCTGGCTCTCCTAATTTCCTTTTTAAGTTCCCTTCTACACACCTTATACTCCTCTAGATCCCTAACATCCCCTAGCTCTCTGAACCTTTTATACACCTTTCTTTCCTTCCTGACTAGGTTCACCACAACCTTCGTGCACCACAATTCCCGCATCCTACCAAACCCTCCTTGTCTCCTCGGAACGTTGTCTTGCAGAGCCCCAGACAAACATTCCTTGAATATCCGCCACTTTCCTTCCGTTCTCTTCCCCAAAAATGCCTCCTTCCAGTTTATACGTCCAATTACCTGCCTAATGTTTTTGTATTTCCCCTTACTCCAGACATACACCTTCCTATCCTGCCTGATCCTATCTCTTTCCATCGCTATCGTGAAAGAGATAGAATTATGATCTCCATTCCCAAGATACTCACCTACTGTGAGATCCGACACCTGTCCTGGCTCATTAGCAAGCACCAGGTCAAGTACAGCCTCTCCTCTTGTAGGCTTTTCCACGTACTGTATCAGGAAACCTTCCTGAACACACCTAACAAACTCCACACCATCCAAACCCCTTACCCTTGGGATATTCCAGTCGATGTTTGGGAAATTGAAATCTCCCATCACGACAACCCTGTCATTTCTACATCTGTCTAGGATCTGTTTCCCTATCTGCATCTCAAGTTCCCTGTCGCTATTGGGCAGCCTATAGAATACACCCAGCAAAGTTATCGACCCTTTGCTGTTCCTAACTTCCACCACAGGGACTCCCTAGACATTCCCTCCATGTCTTCCACCTTCTCTGCAGCCATGACACTGTCCCTGATCAACAGTGCCAAACCACCTCTTTTGCCCTCAACCCTGTCCCTCCTGAAGTACCCAGTCCTGTCCCTGAGACATCCAAGTCTCTGTAATGGCCACCACATAACACTCCCAAGCAGCAATCCACGCCCTAAGCTCATCTACCTTATTTACTACACTCCTGGCATTAAAATAGACACACCTCAGCCCCTCAGTCAGGATATTTCCCTTTTCCACCACCCGCCTAACCCCCTCTCAGACTGCCTACAGTCCTTCCCTACCTGGGAGCTAACCTCCTTGTTCTCAGTCTCATTGATATTCCCACCCCCCAGCTTTTCTAGTTTAAAGTCCCCCCAGTAGCCCTAGCCAGTCTTGACGCCAAGATATTCGTCCCCCTAGGGTTCAAGTGCCACCCGTCCTTACTGTACAGGTCACACCTGCCCCTAAAGAGGTCCCAATGATCTATGAACCTGAATCCCTGCCCCTGCTCCAGTCCCTCAGCCATGCATTCATCCTCCACCTCATTTGATTCCTGCTCTCATTCTCCCGAGGCGCAGGCAGCAATCCTGATATTACTACCTTCGCTTTTCTCTTCCTCATCTTCCTACCCAGTTCTCTATAATCCCTTTTAATGACTGCCTCCCTCTTCCTGACTATGTCTGCAGTACCTATATGCACCACAACTTCAGTTCCTCACCCTCCCCTTTCAGGATGTCTGGGAGGCGTCCAGAAACATCCTGGATCCCAGCTCCAGGAAGACAAACCACCATCCGCGATTCTCGCCTGCGTCCACAAAAACGCCTGCCTGAACCTCTTACAGTGGAGTCCCCTACTAGTATCGCCTTGCCTCTCTCTTCCTTAGATTGAATGGGTAAATACATGACAGATGTAGTTGTGAGAGGTCCTGAGTTCAAATCCCAGATGAGCCCCCTATCTGTAATAAAGGGATGGTTGATCCCACCACTGATGATTAACATGTAACCACTCATTGGGAAGTACTTCGCTTTATAATCTGTTCAAAACATGTGAGAAATTGTACAATCTGCTCTTCAGCAACTTTTAATGGTTCAATCAAAATAACTACCAGAGACTGGCTCACTTGTCTTACATCTGAGTTTCTGGGGATTCCGTGAATGTCTGCATAAGTTGTGCATGTTGATTGATGTCTTTTTTTTAATCCACACCTGATTCGGTCCACGTTGTTGTCCAGCAAGGGGCATACATATGGTGGGTCATGCGAGAGCTGCTCTTGGATGTTGCTTCGAGAGTTGCCTAGTGCTTCACGTCGTTAGTATACGCTTAAACTGGACCAGCTGATGGGCAACACGGCATCTCAGTGACTATCACTGATTGCTGTGCAGATACATGGATTTGGGCCAGTGTCTATGGGAGTTTGTGCATTCTCCTTGTGCTTGCGTAGGTTTTCTCCGGGTGCTCTGGTTTCCTCTCACATCCCAAAAACATGCTCTTCGGCTGATTGGTGTTAACAAATTGTCCCGAAATTAGGTGTCCCTCAATCTGGTTATGGTTTCTTTATTGTGGAGTCCAATAGGTATAAACAAAAGTCATAGGTAGAAGAGGGCACTCACAATGCTAAAATGACAACGCGGGCATGTTGGGTCGAAGGGCCTGTTTCCTGCATTGTGTTGTTCTTTGTAGACTCTCTCTGTAAAGTCATTATAACACTTTATTTATCTAACTAACAATGAACAAGTTAACTAAACTATTAACAAACCAAGTAAAACTCTGTTCTAATAGAATGCTGCTTAGGTAGATACAATTCCCGCTGATTAACAAAAATATTGAATGTTTTCTTTTAGTCAGTCTCAAAATACAACCAGCTCAGATTTCAACACCATTATTCCTACAAATCTCATCTCCAAATTCCGTGGCCTGGGCCTCAGCTCCTCCCTCAGCGACTGGGTCATAGAACATAGAACAATACAGCACAAACAGGCCCTTTGGCCCACGAGTTGTGCCGATCACATCTACCAATCCACAGACCTATCTATAACCCCCTATCCTATTATTTTCCATATACTCATAGAACATAGAACATAGAACATTACAGCACAGAACAGGCCCTTCGGCCTTCGATGTTGCGCCGACCAATATGAAAAGCAATGACCCTCCAAACTAAACCATTCCCTTCTCTTCCATATACTTATCAACTAACCTCTTAAACGCCACCAAACTTGGCACATCTACAACTGCCGCAGGCAGGGCATTCCACTCCCGAACCACCCTTTGGGTAAAGAACCTACCTCTGATATCTGTCCCATAACTATCACCCCTTAATTTAAAGCTGTGTCCCCTCGTGCTAGCTTTCTCCATTTTAGGAAAAAGGCTATCACTGTCCTGAACTTTCAAATTCACAGATTGCAATAAGGATAGGCAACAATGGGCTCGATTTAGCCAAAAGGTTGTGACTGTTGTCGGGCACAAAAACTTGGTAAAGTCAGGTGTGAGGCAAATAGCCTCCATGCCTCTTCCTCCATTATGTAGTGCCCCAATGGCCGTGATCAGCACCATGCATTTTTCATTTTTTTACTGTGCATGTACAGTTTAAGATTCCAATCGGAGCAGCAGTATTTCAAGTGTGATAAGCCCTATCCACAGATTTCTGCAGCATGATTCAGAATCACTGCTTCTCCTTTATCCCCCCTCTCTGCCTTCTGCCAGTCAGCCAATCTTCTATCCATGCCCGGATCTTACCCTTGACACATGGGCACTTAATTTATTTAACAGTTTCCTATGTCAACATCAACGCCTCTACTTTCTTAGAAGACTAAGGAAATTTGGTATGTCAGCTATGACTCTCACCAACCTTTACAGATACACCATTGAAAGCATTCTTTCTCATTATATCACAGCTTGGTATGGCTCCTGCTCTGACCCAAGACAACAAGAAACTACAAAAGTCGTGAATTTAGCCCAGTCCATCATGCAAATCCCTGGAAATTATAGGCCGGTGAGTTTGACATCAGTGGTAGGGAAGCTGTTGGAGGAGATTCTTAGAGATAGGATGTATAGGCACTTAGAGCATTGCGATCTGATTAGGGATACACAGCATGGATTTGTTAAGGGGAGGTCGTGCCTTACAAATCTGGTAGAATTTTTTCAGGAGGTGATGAAAACGGTGGACGAAGGGCGAGCCGTTGATGTCGTCAATATGGATTTCAGGAAGGGGTTTGACAAAGTCACTCATGGGAGGTTAGTTGAGAAGGTCAAGGCTCGTGGGATACAAGGACAGGTAGCTAAATGGATAAGAAATTGGCTTGGTAATAGGAGACAGAGAGTAATAGTGGAAAGGTGTTTTTCTAGCTGGAGGTCGGTCGCTAGTGGTGTGCCGCAGGGTTCAGTACTGGGACCTCTTCTATTTGTAATATATATAAATGACGTGGAAGAGGGAGTAAGTGGAGTGATCAGCAAGTTTGCAGATGATACAAAGATGGCTGGACTTGCGGATAGTGAGGAGCATCGTCAGGCGATGCAGCAGGACATAGATAGGCTGGTAGCTTGGGCAGATAGATGGCAGATGGAATTCAATCCTGATAAATGTGAGGTGATGCATTTCGGGAGAAAGAATGTAGGGGAGAGGTATATGATGATAAAGGTAGACCTATTAAGAGTATAGAAACGCAGAGGGACCTGGGGGTACAGGCGCACAAATCTCTGAAGGTGGCAGAGCAAGTGGAGAAGGTTGTGAAGAAAGCATATGGTATGTTAGCCTTTATAGGAAGGGGTATAGAGTACAAGAGCTGGTCTTTATTATTGCAGTTGTATAAAACATTGGTTAGACCTCATTTGGAATACTGCGTCCAGTTCTGGTCGCCCTACTACCGGAAGGACGTGGAGACTCTGGAGAGAGTGCAGAGGAGGTTTACCAGGATGCTGCCTGGTATGGAAGATCTGAGTTATGAGGAGAGGTTAGGCAAATTGGGACTGTTTTCCTTAGAAAGACGTAGACTTAGACAAGATCTAATAGAGGTGTACAAGATTATGAGGGGTATAGATAGAGAAAACAGGGTTAAGCTCTTTCCTAGGATGCACTCGAATAGCACAAGGGGTCACGGGCTTAGGGTGAGGGGGGTAAGGTATAATTTGAATGCTAGAGGGAGTTTTTTCACACAGAGGGTGGTGGGGGTATGGAATGCGCTGCCAAGTAAAGTGGTGGAGGCAGGTACTCTGGAGTTATTTAAGAAATACTTAGATGGGCACATGAACAGAATGGGAATGGAGGGGTATAGAAAACTGATTTAAAATAGAGATCATGAGCCTTGGGAGTCCCTGGGAAGTGTGTAAATAGATGATGATATTGATGTACTTGTTTTTATCCTACAGGTGCTTTGGTCCACCTTGTTGTCTAACAAGGGGCATACACGCGATGGGTCGTGAGAGGGCTGCTCTTGGAATTTTTTCGAGAGTATCCTAGTGCTTCACGTCGTTAGTGTACGCTTGACCTGGACCATTTGATGGGCAACACGACAGCTCAGTGACTATCGCTGTGCTGTGCAGATACATGGATTTGGGGCCTGTGTCTGTGGGAGTTTGCGCATTCTCCCCGTGCCTGCGTGGGTTTTCTCCGGGTGCTCCGGTTTCCTCCCACATCCCAAAGATGTGGCTAATTGGCAAAACAAATTCTCCCTAAATTGTCTCAAATTTGGTTTTTAATCCATAGATCTATAAACACGGACAGGGATCGCGGGTAGAACTGGGAACATTGGGGTGGCGGCGCGGGCTCGTTGGACCGAAGGGCCTGTTTCCTGTACTGTTTTGTTCTTTGTTCTTTGAAAAAGATACAAAAGTCTCAGGTTTGAGGCTATGTACCAGGAATAGCTTCTTCCCTGCTGGTTCAGACTTTTGCATGGACTTACCTTGTATTAAGTTGATCTTCCTTGACACCTAGCTATGACTATAACTACATTCTGCACTGTCTTGTTTCCTTCTCTATGAATAGTATGCTCTGTCTGTATAGTGTGCAAGAAACAATCTTTTTCACTGTATGTTAATATATACAATAATATATCAAATCAAATCAAAATCAAGGTTTTATCTTCCTGAATCTTTTGTATTTTTTCTTCTTTGCTGTCTGCAATATCAAGATAAGGGTTTCTTTTCAGACATAACTGAGCTGTGGCAGAAGGTGTTGCTGTCTGTCTTTCTTGAGCTGACAGCTATCTAGGACATAGAACTAGAACACTACAAACACAGAGAGGCCCTTCGGCTGACAAGTTGAGCCGATCATATCCATACCCGCCAGGCCTATCTATAACTCTCAATCCCATTAAATCTCATATGCTCATCCAGAAGTCTTTTAAAAGATCCCAGCGAGTTTGCCTCCATCACCACTGATGGCAGCCGATTCCATTCACTCACCACCCTCTGAGTGAAAAACTTACCCCTGACATCTCCTCTGTACCAACTCCTCAGCACCATAAACCTGTGTCCTCTTGTAGCGACCATTTCAGCCCTGGGAAATAGCCTCCAAGAATCTACCTTATCGATACCTCTCAACATCTTATAAACCGTTATCAATCGCCTCTCAATCTTCGTCTTCCCAATCCAGGCAACATCCTTGTAAATCTCCTCTGCACTCTCTCAATAGCCTCTACATCCTTCCTATAGTGAGGCGACCAGAACTGCACACAATACTCCAAGTGGGGTCTGACAAGGGTCTTATAAAGTTGCAGCATTACCTCCCGACTCCTCAACTCAATCCCTCGATTAATGAAGGCCAGTACACCATATGCCTTCTTGACCACATCCTCCACCTGCAAGGCCGATTTAAGAGCCCTATGGACCCGGACCCCAAGGTCCTTTTGCTTCACAACACTACTAAGAGTCCTACCGTTGATAGTATACTCCTTCATCCCATTGGCCCTGCCAAAATGGACCACTACACATTTATCCGCATTGAAGTCCATCTGCCACTTCTCCACCCAGTCTTGCATCCTATCTATGTCTCACTGCAACTTCTGAAATCCCTCCAGACCATCCACAACACCACCAACCTTCGTATCGTCAGCAAACTTACTAACCCATTCCTCCACTTCCTCATCCAGGTCATTTATGAAAATGACAAATAGCAAGGGTCCCAGAACAGATCCCTGGTGTACTCCACTAGTGACCAACCTCCATACAGAAGAAGACCCATCCACAACTACTCTCTACCTTCTGTAGGCAAGCTGGTCCTGGATCCACAAGGCAACAGCTCCTTGGATCCCTTCTCTCACCTTCTCAAGAAATCTTGCATGAGGGACCTTATCAAATGCCTTGCTGAAGTCCATGTAAACCACTTCCAGCGCTGTTCCTTTGTCAATGTGTTCAGTCTCATTTTCAAAGAACTAGGCTCGTGAGGCACAACAAAGCCATGATGACTATTTCTGATCATAATAAATTTCTCTAATTGTTCATAAATCCTGTCCCTCAGTATCCTCTCCATCAACTTACCAACCACTGAGGTCAGGCTCACTGGTCAGTAATTTCCCAGGCTATCCCTGTTGCTTTTCTTGAAAATAGGCACCATATCCGCAATCCTCAAATTCTCTCATCATCACCAGGGGCTCTGCAATCTCTTCCCTCATCTCCCACAGTAACGTGGGGTACATCTCATCTGGGTAACCTAGGGTACACCCCATCCAGATCTTATACCCTTAATGACATATCAACATTCCCACAATGGGATTGGTTCTCAGGTTACCAAAACATCAAATTCAAATCTGATAGGTTGCTGATATTCAATGCCTAGTTTAAATTGATTGGTTAAGATTCAGAAACAGCCTATTATCCTGGCCTCTCAATATAATGTTTCAATCTGCGTATAAAAAACAAAGAACAATACAGCACAGAAATAGGCTCTTCAACCCTCCGAGCCTTTACCTATCATGTGTTCCTAACTAGACTATCCGTTTGTATCCCTCTATTTTCAGTCTGCTCATGCGGCAATCTAGATAAATCTTAAATGATCCCAGCGTGTCTACCTCAACTATTTTGGAGACCAGAACATCTCATTCACCTGACGAAGGCTACAAAGGCCGAAAGCTTGCAGATTTACTATCGAATAAATTGGTTGGATTTAAAATTGGTGTTGCCAGATTCTTACTCATTTGTTAGTGCATTCCAGGCCCCCACTACCCTCTATGTAAAATACACCCACTGCATATCTGTATTGAACCTTGCTCCTTCCCTTACCTTATACTGCATATGCACCTGCATCTGTTTTTTAAAAAACTCTGAGTATAGCAAAAAAATCATTATTTAAACAGACAATTTTACAAATACGAACTGTGCAACAGTATAACATGGATAAGTGTGAATTTGTCCACTTTGAACACAGAAACAGAATGGCAGATTATTATTTAAATAAAAAGGCACCTCGGTGTTCTCATACACCATTCATTGAAAACAAGCATGCAGGGACAGCAAGCAGTTAGGAAGTATGCTGGCCTTCATTGCGAGATGACTTCAGTACAGAAACAAGGATATCTTACCTGGAGGGATGTTGTTTCCTCTGGATGGGAGTCCTAAACAAGTGGTTCCAGTCTCAGGAGATGGGGTAGGCCATTTATGACTGAGATGGGGAGGGAAAATGGAGAACTTGTGAAATTCTCTGAAAAGGCCACTTAGTTTAAGGGCAGTGAGGATGGGCACTAAATGCTGGCAAAGTCTGTCATAAAAAGATCTGATTCAATTAGTTGAGGCAAGGGTGGAAATAGGTGTGATTTGTAATGCCATGGTTATTGCCCCTTCAGCCCAGGACATAACAATGTGTTTAAGGACAGGTTGATTAAGCCACAGAACATTTTCAAAAGGATAAATTTGGTGGTGTTAGACCGAAGTCCATGAATCATTTAAGTTGACATTAAGAG
The DNA here is from genome assembly GCA_024679065.1 of Sphyrna mokarran. NCBI lineage: Eukaryota > Metazoa > Chordata > Chondrichthyes > Carcharhiniformes > Carcharhinidae > Sphyrna > Sphyrna mokarran. The sequence goes on from JAGIQG010000001.1 coordinate 4,082,087, forward strand.
TGAAGAATTATGGGCACTTTGAGGCTCAGGATATCCATTCAATCAAATTTCTGCACATGATGATGCAAAGTGTGTAAGAAAGAGTGTGTAAGATTCTGAGAGCTAGTACTTACTCTGACCCCAGAAGCTCTCGCATTGTTTGTTAATATTCGGACAGAGGCCCAGCACACAGTAGTTTCCACCGGAACAAGCAATACCATCGTTCTTATAGACATTGTCAGGGCAATGCTGGGAGGTGCCTGAACAATGCTCAGGCAAGTCACATTCTCCAATTGCTGCTCTACAAATGGTGCCACTCTCAATAAACTGCCAAAAAAAAAGGATCAATTAAAATACACTGACATTTGAGTTGGGCAAATGTTTCGAGCAGTGAATCTGTCAATTCACAATATCCAGGTGATTTATGAGTGCAAGCTGATAATTTGTGTGGAGGCATGAAGAATGTACAAAGTACAATAAACCCACTGCCCCAGGAGATGATTGATGCAGTGACATTTAGCATCTTCACCAGTCCTCACATCTTTCCTTGTGCCTAATTGCTAATTCAGAAAGGTGAGAGACAGAAATGGCAACAGGAAGGACAGTTTCATATGAGTGGCTCAAATTAGTAGGATTTCCAAACACAAATTGAGTGAAAAGTTCAAATTTTATTCCAAGTACAGACTTGAGCAGGGAAAGTGGAGTTTAGCCCATAGGTGCCTTGCTGAATTTTAATACTAAACTTTCAAACAGTTCAAAAAAAAACAGGAAGAAGGCGGGCCCCATGACTTTCTGCAGCTGTGGATGAGTGGACCCTAAACCTCAATCCTCAGTGGGTGGGGATTCATCAAAACAAGATTAAAACAGGGAAACGATGCTCCCATCGAAATGAATCCTCTCCCCAGCCAGGGATGCAGGATTCCCCACTCCCATATCACAGCAAGGGATGCAGGATTCCCTCTCACCCAGCCAAGGTTGTGCATTCCAAACTCCCACACATCACAGTCAGGGATACTGCATTCCCCACTCCCACCCTCCAGCCTGGGATAGAGCACTCTCTACCCACCCCCCCAGCCAGGGATAACGTATTCCCCACTCCCCAGTCACGGATATGGGGACCCCCATTCCCCAACCAGGGTTACAGGACTCCCCACCCACAACCTGGGACATAGGAGACCCCACTCCCACCCCATACAGGGATACAGGATTTCCCATCTCCTGGCCAGGGATACGGGATTCCGCACTTCACACCAGCGACACACACTTTCCCTGCCCCCCCCCCCCCCACACACCCCCCCCCCCCCCCCCCCCCCCCCCCCCACCCCCTCCCCGATCCCAGCCGGGGATAGTTGATTCCTTGCTGTCACCCCAGTTGGGAGAATTCCCCACTCCCCACTGTTATAGAGGAGGAGCCTGATCCCCTCTATGAGAGCTAACACTTAACCACTCACTTTATAATCTATTAAAAGTGTGTGAGAAATAGTACCATTTGCTTTTCAGGAACTAAGGGTTCAATCAAAATAACTCCTTGAGTCTCTCTGTAAAATCACTGTCTGTCTCTCTCTCTCTCTCTCAAGCTGCGGCAGAAGCAGTCACTGGCTGTGTCTCTCAATCTAGTGGCTTTTGCTACCAAATAAACCTGTTGGACTTTAACCTGGTACTGTGAGACTTCTGTGTTTATCTCAATCCAACACTGGCAGCTCCACATCATATCTCTCACTCCACAGCAGAGACAGTTACTAGTTGTCTCTGTCTCTCTCTCTCAATTTGTGGTAGAGACAATTACTGGCTGTGTGTGTCTCTCTCCCTCTCTCTCAAGTTGTGGCAGAGACAGTTACTGGCTATGTCTCTATCTCTCTAAACATAGAAACATAGAACAGTGCAGCACAGTACAGGTCTTTCAGCCCTCGATGTGCCAAGCTATGCCCAAACCCAAGATCAAGCTATCCCACTCGCTATCATTCTGATACGCTTCATGTGATTATCCAATAACCGCTTGAAAGTTCCTAAAGTGTCCAACTCCACTATCACAGCAGGCAGTCTATTCCACACCCCAATCACTCTGAGTGAAGAATCTATCTCGGACATCCCTCCTACATCTCCCACCATGAACCATATCGTTCTGCCCCCTAGTAGCAGCTACATCCACCTGAGGAAATAGTCTCCGCACGTCCACTCTATCAATCCCCCTCATCATCTTATAAACTTCTATTAAGTTGCCCCTTTATCTCCTCTGCTCTAAAGAGAACATAGAACATAGAACATAGAACAATACAGCACAGAACAGGCCCTTCGGCCTTCGATGTTGTGCCGACCAAAATAAAAAGCAATGCCCCTCCTAACTAAACCATTCCCTTCTCATCCATATACTTATCAACTAACCTCTTAAACGCCACCAAACTTGGCGCATCTACAACAGCTGCAGGCAGGGCATTCCACTCCCTAATCACTCTTTGAGTAAAGAACCTACCTCTGATATCCGTCCTATAACTCATACCCCTTAATTTAAAGCTGTGTCCCCTCGTGCTAGCTTTCTCCATCCTAGGAAAAAGGCTATCACTGTCCACCCTATCTAAACCTCTAATCATCTTATATGCTTCAATAAGATCCCCTCTTAGCCGCCTCCTTTCTAACGAAAACAACCTCAAATCCTTCAACCTCTCTTCATAGGACCTGCCCTCCATACCAGGCAACATCCTGGTAAACCTCCTCTGTACCCTCTCCAATGCCTCCACATCTTTCTTATAATGTGGCGACCAGAACTGCACACAATACTCCAAGTGCGGCCGCACTAGAGTTTTGTACAGTTGCAACATGATGCTGCGGCTCCTAAATTCAATCCCCCTACCAATAAAAGCTAAGACTCCATATGCCTTCTTAACAACTTTATCCACTTGACTGCCTACTTTCAGGGATCTATTGACACATACACCAAGATCCTTCTGTTCCTCAACACTATTAAGAGCCCTACCATTAGCCCTATACTCTACACATTTATTGTTCCTGCCAAAGTGCATTACCTCACACTTTTCCACATTAAACTCCATTTGCCACCTCTCGGCCCAGCTCTGCAACTTGTCCAAGTCACTCTGTAAACTAAAACACCCCTCTTCACTATCTACCACACCACCAACTTTAGTATCATCTGCAAATTTACTGATCCATCCCTCAATACCCTCATCCAGATCATTTATAAAAATTACAAACAGCAGGGGCCCCAAAACAGACCCCTGAGGCACACCACTCGTCACCGAACTCCACGATGAAAAGCCCCAGCTCCCTCAACCTTTCCTCATAAGACGTACCTTCCAAACCAGGCAGCATCCTGGTAAATCTCCTCTGCGCTGTCTCCAATGCTTCCACATCCTTCTTATAATGAGGTGACCAGAACTGAACACAATATTTCAAATGTGGTCTCACCAACGTTCGGTATAGTTGCAGCATAACCCCACAGCTCTTAAACTCAAACCCCCTGTTAATAAACTCGAACACTCTATAAGCCTTCTTCATGGCTCTATCTACTTGAGTGGCAACCTTCAGAGCTCTGTGGATATGAACCCCAAGATCTCTCTGTTCCTCCACATTCCTTAGAACTCTGCCGTTAACCCTGTAGTCCGCATTCAAGTTTGAACTACCAAAATGAATCATCTCGCAGTTAACAGGCTTAAACTCCATCTGTTTCTGCCCAGCTGTACATCCTATCAATGTCTCTTTGCAGTCAACAAGAGCCCTCCACCTCATCCACTACTCCACCAATCTTGGTGTCATCAGCAAATTTACTGACCCACCCTTCAGCCCCCTCTTTCAAGTCATTGATAAAAATCACAAATAGCAGACGACCCAGCACTGACCCCTGTGGCCTCCAGCCTAAAAATTTTCCCTCCAACACCACCCTCTGTGTTCTATGAGACAGCCAGTTATTTATCCAATGGCCAAATTTCCTTCTATCCCACACTCCTTACTTTCTTCATGAGCCTACCATGGGGAACCTTATCAAATGCTTTACTAAAGTCCATGTATATAACATCTACTGCTCTACCTTCATCTACACACTTAGTTACCTCCTCAAAGAATTCAATCAAATTTGTGAGGCAGGACTTACCCTTCACGAAATCATGCTGACTGTCCCAAATTAAACTGCATCTTTCAAATGGTCATAAATCCTATCCCTCAGGAACCTTTCCATTAATTTACCGACCACCGAAGTAAGACTAACTGGCCTATAATTAGCAGGGTCATTCCTATCTTCTTTCTTGAAGAGAGGAACAACATTCACTACCATCACTTCTGGCACTATCCCTGTAGACAGTGAGGACCAAAAGATCAAAGCTAAAGGCTCTACAATCTCATCCCTTGCCTCCCAAAGTATCCTAGGATGTATTCTATCTGGCCCAGGGGACTTATCCACACTCAGGTTTTTCAAAATTGCTAATACATCTTCCCTGAGAACATCTACCTCCTCCATCCTATCAACCTGTATCACGCACTCAAAAACATGGCCCCACTCCTTAGTGAACATTGAAAAATTCATTCACCGCCTCTCCTATCTCTTCTGACTCCATGCACAAGTTCCCATTACTATCCTTGACTGGCCCTGACCTCACCCTGGTCATTCTTTTATTTCTCACATAAGAGTAAAAAGCCTTGGGGTTTTCCTTGATCTAACCAGGCAAGGTCATCTCAACCCCTTCCTAGCTCTCCTAAGCTCTTTGTTTAACTCATTCCTAGCTACCTTCTAACCCTCAGGCCACCCAATTGAACCTTTCATCCTTACAGACGCTTCCTTTTTCCTCTTGATAAACCATTCAACCTTCTTTGTGAACCATGGTTCCCTCACTTGGCCATTTCCTCCCTGCCTAACAGGGACATACGTATCAAGGACACGCAATATTTGTTTCTCGAACAAGTCCACTTTTCATTTGTGCCCATACCTGACAGTTTCTGTTCCCATCTTATGCTCCCTAATTCTTGCCTAATTGCATCATAATTACCCCTGCCTCAATTATAAACCTTTCCCTGCCATGTGACTCTATCCCTCTACATTGCAATAATGAAGGACACTATCTCCAAAGTGCTCGGTTCAATACCCAGTACCAAGTCCAATGTGGCCCCACCTGTTGTTGGCTTATCCACATATTGTCCAGGAAACTGTCCTGCACACACTGAACAAAAAGTGTCCCATCCAAACTATTCAACCAATAAAGGTTCCAATCAATATTCGGAAAGTTAAAGTTACCCATGATAATTACCTTATGACCTCCACAGCTATCCGTAATCTGCTTTGCCATTTTCTCCTCCACATCTCTATTACTATTTAGGGGCCTATAAAAAATTCCCAACAACATTTAACACTGGGAGTTTAACACTGATAAGTGTGAGGTGATTCATTTTGGTAGGACAAACTTGAATGCAGATTACAGGGTCAACAATAGGGTTCTGAGGAATGTGGAGGAACAGAGAGATCTTGCGGTTCATATCCACAGATCTCTGAAGGTTGCCACTCAAGTGGATAGAGCCATGAAGAAGGCTTATAGCGTGTTAGAGTTTATTAACAGGGGGTTTGAGTATAAAAGCCATGGGGTTATGCTGCAACTATAGTGGACCTTGGTGAGACCACATTTGGAATATTGTGGTCCGTTCTGGTCACCTCACTATAAGAAGGATTTTGAAGCATTGGAGCGTGTGCAGAAGAGATTTACCAGGATACTGCCTGGTTTGGAGGGTAGGTCTTATGAGGAAAGATTGAGGGAGCTGGGGTTTTTCTCTTTGGAGCGGAGGAGGATGAGAGACGACTTAATAGAGGTTTGTAAGATGATGAGGGGGATTGATAGAGTGGGCGTGCAGATGTAGTTGTTACTACAGGGCATAACTATAAAGTTGATGGTGGGAGATATAAGAGGAATGACCGAGGTAGATTAATCACTCAGGGAACAGTTGGGGTAGAATACAAGAATACACTGCCTGCTGTGATTGTGAAGTCGGACACTTTAGGAACTTTCAAGTGGTTATTGGATAGGCACATGGAGCACAGCAGAATGATAGAGACTGGGATAGCTTGATCTTGGTTTTGGACAAAGCTCGGCACAACATTGAGGGCCGAAGGGCCTGTACTGTGCTGTAATGTCCTATATTTCTATGTAACGTGACCGATCCTTTCTTATTTCTTAACTTCAGCCCATATTACCTCAGTAGGCAGATTGCCCTCGAAATGCCTTTCAGCAGCTATGTATAGGGTGTCACGGAGGGGTAGTACCTCTGGTGGGGGAACATGTCAGGGCAGTTCGTCCACCCTTTGTCCCACCTTGCACTCAGCAAGGCTCCCCGTAGTTGTTTGCATGCGACAGCGGCCACACACACTGTCCTATACACACTGAGCCACACACAAAGCTCCACACACACTGTCCATACACCCTGCCCCACACACTTCCACACACACTGCCCCACACAGACACTGTCCCCCACACACTGAGCCACACATATTGCCCGCACACACTGTCCCACACACACACAGTGCCCCACACACATTCCCATACGCACTGAACTACACACACTGTCCCATAGACGCTGCCCCAAACACACAACCACACATACACTGCCCGCACACAACGTCCCACACACACAGTGCCCCACACACTACCCCATACGCACTGTCCCACACACACACACACGGTCCCATACACACACTGTCCCACACACATTGTCCCACACACACTGCCCCACACACACTGAACTACACACACTGTCCCACAGACACTGCCCCAAACACACAACCACACACATACTTTCTCATTCACTGTCTGAAGTAGGGAAAGGATGAATGCATTTTATACCTGAAAGGAAAGGGTTATTGGATTTTGTACCTAGAATACATCACAAACACAACCCTTCATCATGACTGATAGTTTATACTGCTCCTGGCATTAATATAAGTTATTTGTTCATGTCATAGAACATAGAACATAGAACATTACAGCACAGAACAGGCCCTTCGGCCTTCGATGTTGCGCCGACCAATTAGGAAAAAGCAATGACCCTCTAACCTAAATCATTCCCTTTTCGTCCATAAACTTATCTACTAACCTCTTAAACGCCACCAAACTTGGCGCATCTACAACTGCCGCAGGCAGGGCATTCCATACCCTAACCACCTTCTGGGTAAAGAACCTACCTCTGATATCCGTCCTATAACTCATACCCCTTAATTTAAAGCTGTGTCCCCTCGTGCTAGCTTTCTCCATCCTAGGAAAAAGGCTATCACTGTCCACCCTATCTAAACCTCTAATCATCTTATATGTTTCAATAAGGTCTCATCTTAGCCGCCTTCTTTCTAATGAAAACAACCTCAAATCCCTCAGCCTCTCTTCATAAGACCTGCCCTCCATACCAGGCAACATCCTGGTAAACCTCCTCTGTACCCTCTCCAATGCCTCCACATCTTTCTTATAATGTGGGGACCAGAACTGCACACAATACTCCAAGTGCGGCCGCACTAGAGTTTGTACAGTTGCAACATGACGTTGCGGCTCCGAAATTCAATCCCCCTTCCAATAAAAGCTAAGACTCCATATGCCTTCTTAACAACCTTATCGACTTGATTGCCAAAATGTCTTACATTTTGTTAAAGAGTTAAAGAGATGTCTTACATGCTTTAACTCTCATTTTTATAAGACAGATTGTTTAATGTGACTATCATTTTGTAGACTTTGTAAATGTTACCTATTTGGCATGGTAGCACAGTGGTTAGCATTGCTGTCTCACAGCTGCACGGACCTGGATTCAATTCCCGGCTTGGGTCAGTGTCTGTGTCGAGTTTGCACATTCTTCTTGTGTCTGCGTGGGTTTCCTCCAGATGCTCCAGTGTCCTCCCACAGTCCAAAGATGTGCAGGTTAGGTTGATTGGCCATGCTAAAAAATTTCCCTTAGTATCTAGGGATGTGTAGGTTAGAGGGATTAGTGGGTGTAATTTAGGGATATGGGGGTAGGACTTCGGTGAGATTGTGGTCAGTGCAGATTCCATGTGCCGAAGAGTCTCTTTCTGCACAGTAGGGTTCTATGATTCTATGATTGCGTTAGTTGGACATCGTTACACAGATGGTAGTTTACGATACCAGCTTTTGATGGGCACTGATGGCAGATCACAATACCGGTTTTTGACGGAAAAGTCCTGCTGGAACTCTTTGTGCAATCGTGTTCTGTGGGACAGCCACAATCGCAGAAGTAACTTCAAAGACAGGAATGCCAGTACTGCTGCAGAAGGGTTTTGATTCATGACCAGATTGAAGCCTGTGTCATGACTGCAGCTGCGAGCTGGACTGATTTCTGACTAAATCTGTGGCTGTATCACGACCAAGGAAGGAAGACCCGGAGTTCTGGCCGCAATGGGAAACTTGTGTCGTGATTGATACTAAGACTCATGATGTATAAATGCCCATTTGGGTTTGTGTTCTATGAGAAGTCTGGCAGTCTTGGAATAAACACCAGAGTTTTGAAATAAAGACCACTGTATTTTGACTCACTAACAGTCTCAGAGGTATTATTTTACGTACAACATTTTGTGTCAAAAACCCAGGATTTGTTTGCAGGCTCAGGTTGAATGACCACAATCTGTGTACTGGAATAGATCACTGAACTTAATAGGGTGAATCAAACTACAGTGAGGGAATGATCTATGAAGAGAGTCTATGATGAGTGATTGTGAGAGTATGAAAGAGGTCTGAACTGAACAAATACAGACAAGGAGGCATTTGTCTTTAAAACAACAGCCTTAGACCAGTTGTCAAGAGGGGAAATCCGCCACACGATGGTCAGGAATTTGAAGTATGTGTAAAAGACTGGAGACAGATGCCTGGAGTGTGATGTTCAGATGTGAGAGGAAAAGAAACTCAGTGATCATCGGAGTTGAAGGAAAAGCTGGCTTAAGTTTAATAGTGTAAGCTTAATAGTGTAAGTTTACAAGTGTAAGGGGTGGTACAGAGGGCACTGATCACCCCTGACAGGTATTACTGGACTCTGATAAGAGCAGTCTTGGAGTCGGAGAGCGAAAAGGGAGATTAGAAGACTCCAGGCGGTGAGTATAAACTTATCTGTGTTATAGCAGGATCAAAAGGACAGTGGGGACCCCCGGGATCCCTAAAGAATGAATATATAACTGAGAGGGACAAATTCATTATACAAATGAAAAAAATCAGGGGGAAGGGTCAGACTCATCTCATCTATTAGAGCAACAACAAAAATGGTTGGAAAAAGAAAAGAAAAACAGAACTAAGAAAATTGGAGTTTACCAATTGGCTGGATTAATTGAGCAAGTGTTAGTCTTGGGTAAGAAATGGGCTGAAGACAAAGCAAAAATCAAAATGTTGGAATCACGCAATAAAGAATTAGAAAAGAGAAACCAAATTTTTAAGAAGCTTTTGAATTTGAGGAGCGACTTTTTACACTATACTAAGAATGTTCGGGAATGCCTGAACCTGCCTGATCAGATGGAGCATTTTTAGAAGTGTTTAAGGACGGGCTGTCGCCAGCTCACCAAAAAATCCTTAGTGCACAGAATTATGATAAATTAGTGGAATGGGCATCTGGAATTAAAGATGGACCAGATGAGAGACCCTAAGGAGAAATCTTAGGTTTTATATTTCAGTGTGTTTGTGGGATCTGATTGTTGAATGTAGGTGGTTGTTGGTGTATTAGATTGAGAGCAAGAGTTGTTTGTTCTTGTGGAGTATTTGTTGCAGGCAATAAATGCAATGCTTTATACTTTGGTTTAACTTCAAAGGGCCTGAGGAAGCGTTAGGACTGTTGAAATTTTAAGTATAAGATTTCTTGAATTTATTTCTAGTTTTGAGTTTAATTACAGTTTGGAAGAAAGAAGAATGAAGGTGACTGTCTTAATCTGTTTTCTTTGTTTCTTTCAATGTTTTATTTTCATCCCAGTTTAAAATGTTAGATTTGAGTGAAGGATAATGTGGGATGAATATTGGAAGCTTCCATGTATGTCTGTGTGTGTTTAATAAAGTAATTGGGATGTTAATGTTTATGTTGTTTTTAATGTTCTTTCCCTAGTTGTGATTTTACAACAGCGAGTTTGACACAGAGTTGAAATAAAATTGGAGAGTAAACCGAAAATTGAATAATCCTGGGTTCAAATTTTGTTAAGGAAGGGATTTAAACCTCAGAAGCAATCATGTGCTCTTTCCTTTGTCTTGAAAAATTTGTTTGAGACTAAGTTAATTCATTTGGTTCCTAGCCGAAAGTACTTTTTGTGTTTTAAGTAGATGGTTTGTGAATGACAAGCAAGATTGTTTTTCACAACCGAGTGATAATTGAGACTTGAAGAGCTTGGTTTATTCAGATTTTCTCATTGTTAACTTTTGAATTAAAGTGATTGGTTACGCTTAAGTGTTACAGTTTCTGATATTAAATTGATAGAATAAATTCAGTGCACAAAATAACCAATTTATAAATGGGAAGTTGCTTGAACTTATAAGAGGTAAATAAGTTTAATTTTGACAAATAAAGGGTAATAGAAATGAAGTCTGTATGGGTTTTGTGTTTCAAAGAGGGATGTATAGAAACATGTTCTCAGTTTATAATGTAACCATTTGAATGTGAGACAATTTACAAAATAATGTTTGTTAAGCAGTCAAGTCGATAAGGTTGTTAAGAAGGCATACGGAGTCTTAGCTTTTATTGGTAGGGGGATTGAATTTCGGAACCGCAATGTCATGTTGCAACTATACAAAACTCTAGTGCGGCTGCACTTGGAGTATTGTGCGCAGTTCTGGTCCCCGCATTATAAGAAAGATGTGGAGGCATTGGAGAGGGTACAGAGGAGGTTTACCAGGATGTTGCCTGGTATGGAGGGCAGGTCTTATGAAGAGAGGCTGAGGGATTTGAGGTTGTTTTCGTTAGAGAGGAGGTGGCTAAGAGGAGACCTTAACGAAGCATATAAGATGATTAGAGGTTTAGATAGGGTGGACAGTGATAGCCTTTTTCCTAGGATGGAGAAATCTAGCACGAGGGGACACAGCTTTAAATTAAGGGGTGATAGTTATAGGATGGATATCAGAGGTAGGTTCTTTACCCAGAGGGTGGTTAGGGAGTGGAATGCCCTGCCTGCGGCAGTTGTAGATGCGCCAAGTTTGTTGGCGTTTAAGAGGTTAGTTGATAAGTTTATGGAAGAGAAGGGAATGGTTTAGTTTGGAGGGTCATTGCTTTTTATATTGGTCGGCGCAACATCGAAGACCGAAGGGCCTGTTCTGTGCTGTAATGTTCTATGTTCTATGTTTTGTGACTTGACTATACTGAATAAATGTATCTGTGGTAATTCTCATGTTCATACATAAAGTTTGTTGATTCGATATATGTAAATGATAATATGTTGGGAGTTAATTTTTCTGAAAAGCTAAGGACTCTGGGGAGCATCAATGACTTTACAACGGATGACGGGATTTTTCCTTGTACTTGGTTATTTGGGGTTGTAAAGTTAAAATGCTTAAAGGGGAACAAATAAACCATTTGTGCAAGTTATGTTATTCATAGATAAACTGCTAAAATAGGCAGAATGATGGAGGAGTTTCCTCTATAATTTGTTAAACTGATGGAAACATTTGAATTACTTTTAACTTGTACTTTGGTTATATTGTGATAATTGGGTCATAAAAAAACATAGTGTGTATATGCTAGAAGATAACAGATTTTGAGCTGTGACTGTGGAAGTAGAAATCCAAAATGGTAACTGTGACAATGGGTGTTTATTATGCAAATTTGAATCATTTTTAAATGACAAATACTTTGGAGTTAAATCTACCTCTTCGGCACTTTTTGGGTGCATGACCCTCCAAATTTCAAATTTGAATGTTATAGGGCTAAAAGAAGACATGAGGTTTCTTTGACAGAGTGAAGGAAAATCCAAAGAGTTTCTATAGGCATGTAAGGAGCAAAAAGATAGTGAGGGATAAAATTGGTCCTCTTGAAGACCAGTGTGGTAGACTGTGTATGGAACCAAAAGAGATGGGGGAGATAGTAAATGTGTTTTTTGCATCTGTATTTACTGAGGAAACGGGCATGAAGTCTACAGAAATAGGGCAAACAGGTAGGGAGGTCACAGAACCTTTACAGATTAAAGAGGAGGTGCTGGCTGTCTTGAGGCAAATCAGAGTGGATAAATCCTCAGGACCAGACAGGATATTCCCACAGATCTTGGGGGAGGCTCGTGTTGAACTTGCAGGAACCCTGGCAGACATATTTAAAATGTCAATATTCAGAGGGGAAGTGCCAGATGATTGGAGGGTGGGTCATGTTCCGTTGTTTAAAAAAGTTTCCAAAAGAAATCTGGGAAATTATAGATCAGTAAGTTTATTGTCAATGGTGGGCAAGTTATTGGAAGGTGTGATAAGGGATAGAATCTATAAATATTTGGAAAGACAGTGACTTATTAGGGAGAGTCAATATGGCTTTATGCATGCTGGTCATGTTTGACTAATCTATTAGAGCTTTTTGAGGAGGTCACCAGGAAAGTGGATCAAGGGAAGGCGGTGGATGTTGTCTACCTGGATTTCAGGAAAGCCTTTGACAAGGTTCCTCATGGGAGGTTAGTTAGGAAGATTCAGTCGCTAGGTATACATGGAGAGGTAGTAAATTGGATTAGACACTGGCTCAATGGAAGAATGATGTAGAGATGCCGGCGTTGGACTGGGGTCAGTAAAAATTGGTGTTGTAAAACTTTACTCAATGGAAGAAGCCAGAGAGTGGTTGTGGAATATTGCTTCTCTGAGTGAAGGCCTCTGATTAGTGGAGTGCACGGTGAGCCACAGCAACCTCTGCAAGACAGCGGATGAATGGACATCGCTCGACAATCACCAGGCAAGACTGCTCCCTTCCTGTTGGCGAACACTTCAGCGGTCACAGGCATTCGGCCTCCGACCTTCGGGTAAGTGTTCTCCAAAGTGGCCTTCATGACACATGACAACGCAGAGTCGCTGAGCAGAGACTGATAGCCAAATTCCACACACATGAGGACGGTCTCAACAGGGATCTTGGGTTCATGTCACATTATCTGTAACTCCCATGACTTGCCTGGGTTAGCAAAAAACCTCACTTACTGTGCTGTCTGGAGACAATACACATCTTTCTAACCTGTGCTCAGTGCTCTGTCCACTCACATTGTTAGCCACTTTAAAACTTGAATAACAGGTTAGGTGTAAAGATTCACATTCTAATCAGTAGTCTGTAAAGAGTCTGTGCTGTTTTGTGTGCTACTTGAGACCAGAACACCTCATTCACCTGATGAAGAGCACATTAAATTAGTTGGACTTAAACCCAGTGTTGTCAGACTTCTTACTGTGTTTACCCCAGTCCAATGCCGGCATCTCTACATCATGACTAGTGGAGTGCCGCAGGAATCGGCATTGAGTTCACTATTGTTTATCCTCCATATCAATGATCTGGATGATGATGTGATAAATTGGATCAGCAAATTTGCTGATGATACAAAGCTTGCAGAGGGATTTGGACCAGCTAGAAAAATGGACTGAAAAATGGCAAATGGAATTTAACACAGAAAAGTGAGAGGTATTGAACATAGAACATCACAGCACAGAACAGGCCCTTCGGCCTTCGATGTTGTGCCGACCAAAATAAAAAGCAATGCCCCTCCAAACTAAACCATTCCCTTCTCTTCCATATACTTATCAATTAACCTCTTAAACGCCACCAAACTTGGTGCATCTACAACAGCTGCAGGCAGGGCATTCCATTCCCTAATCACTCTAATCACTCTTTGAGTAAAGAACTCACTTTGGAAGGACAAAGAAAAGTAGAACGTACAGGATAAATGCTGCCGGACAAAGTGGTAAATGTGAAGTCATTTTTAACATTTAAGAAAAACTTGGACAGGTTCATGGATAAGAGGGGTGTGGAGGGATATGGTCCAAGTGCAGATCAGTGGGACTAGACAAAAAATGGTTCGGCACAGACAAGAAAAGTCAAAAGGGCTGTTTCTGAGCTGTAATTTTCTATGGTTCCTTTGCATTTGTATCAATGATTTATTATTGTCCTGTGCATAATTCTGAACCTAAAATGGTGTTTAGAATATGTGATTATTTGTATTTGTAGTGTGATGTTGTCTGTAGCTTCTGGAATATCAATATGCCTCTGCATGCGCAGGAAATTACTGATAGATACTGGTCCTGATTTTATAATCCATTATGCTTTGCATTCAGGATTGAAGGAAAATGTGTGACCAGACATGGCCTTTGGGGACATACCCAGAGATCGGTGTGGCAGCATCTGACAGGACTCTTATCGATCAGGGGGATCAAGTTCTGATTAATGATTGGCAATGACTAAAAGGGCCGTGAAACTGAACTGTAACATGTTACAGCGATGGTGACCATTGCCAGCAATGACCAGCAGTTGGAGAGCCACAATACCCGAGAAGGAAGGAAGGAAAACCAAAGCCAAAGCACCAGGTCAGACCGGAGAACTAGACTACACAGAGGACGACCAAGATCGATGCACAGATAAAGACCAATGTTTGCTTGGGTACTTGCTGGTCACACAAGGTTAAGTCAAGGTCTTGTTTGGGACTTGAACTTTGGTATTTTCCTGTAAGATAACTTATTGTCGGTTGAGTGGGTGCTTATTGATTGTGTGGGCACAAAGAATCCCAAGTTGTCTTTTGTTTTTTAACTGGGGATGGGCCTATATCCTGGGGACATTTGGCTTTGAATTGATCATGGGGTCATTCTTGGGCCTGGCCCAGACCAAAACGGGGGAGTGGATTAGGGAAAGTATGAATGCATTTTGTACCTGAAGAGAAAGGGTTAATGGATTTTGTATCTAGAATATGTCACAAGCATAACCCTTCATCATGACTAATAGTTTATACTACTCCTGCCATTAATATAAGTTATTTGTTCATGTCTTACATGCTTTAACTCTCATTTTTTATAAAGACAGATAGTTTAATGTGGCTGTTATTTTGTAGACTTTGCAAATCTTCCCTATTTGTATTAGTTGATCATCGTTACATAGATGGTAGTTTACAATATTGGCTTCTGACAGCTGCTAATGACAGAATGCTGCAGAGGGGCTTTGAATTGTGATCAGATTGAAGCCTGTGTCATGACTGCAGCTGCGAGCTGGACAGTGAATAGTGATTAAATCTGGGCTGTATCATGACCAAGGAAGGAAGATCTGGAGTTCTGGCAACTTGTGTTGTGATTGACACCAAGACTTATGATGTGTAAATGCCCACTTGTGTTTGTGTTCTATGAGGAGTCTGGTAGTCCTGGTTGGAACCATTTTCTCCCAAAACTCTGGAGTAAATGCCAGAGTTTTGAAATAAAAGCTACTGTATTTTGACTCACTAATAGTCTCAGAGGTATTATTTTACCTACAACACAGTCCCATACACACTGTCCCACAAACATTGTCCCACACACACTGTTCCACATGCACTGTCCACACATACTGTCCCACTCACACTATCCTAAATGCACTATCCACAAGCATGTATTGAACATAGAACATAGAACATTACAGCGCAGAACAGGCTCTTCGGCCTTCGATGTTGCGCCGACCAATTAAGAAAAAGCAATGACTCTCTAAACTAAACCATTCCCTTTTCGTCCATAAACTTATCTACTAACCTCTTAAACACCACCAAACTTGGCGCATCTACAACTGCAGCAGGCAGGCCATTCCATACCCTTACCACCCTCTGGGTAAAGAACCTACCTCTGACATCCGTCCTATAACTACCACCCCTTAATTTAAAGCTGTGTCCCCTCGTACTAGCTTTCTCCATCCTAGGAAAAAGGCTATCACTGTCCACCCTATCTAAACCTCTAATCATCTTATATGTTTCAATAAGGTCTCCTCTTAGCCGCCTTCTTTCTAACGAAAACAACCTCAAATCCCTCAGCCTCTCTTCATAAGACCTGCCCTCCATACCAGGCAACATCCTGGTAAACCTCCTCTGTACCCTCTCCAATGCCTCCACATCTTTCTTATAATGTGGGGACCAGAACTGCACACAATACTCCAAGTGCGGCCGCACTAGAGTTTTGTACAGTTGCAACATGACGTTGCGGCTCCGAAATTCAATCCCCCTACCAATAAAAGCTAAGACTCCATATGCCTTCTGAACAACCTTATCGACTTGATTGCCAACTTTCAGGGATCTATGCACATATACACCAAGATCCCTCTGTTCATCAACACTATTAAGAGTCCTATACTCTATTAGCCCTATACTCTACACATTTGTTATTCCTGCCAAAGTGAATTACCTCACACTTTTCCACATTAAACTCCATTTACCACCTCTCGGCCCATCTCTGCAACTTGTCCAAGTCCCTCTGCAAACTATAACACCCCTCTTCACTATCTACCACTCCTCCGACTTTGGTGTCATCTGCAAATTTACTAATCCATCCTTCAATACCCTCATCCAGATCATTTATAAAAATTACAAACAGCAGGGGCCCCAAAACAGACCCCTGAGGTACACCACTTGTCACCGAACTCCACGATGAATATCTCCCATCAACCACCCCCCTCTGTCTTCTATCTGCTAGCCAATTCCTAATGCAATTAGCTAAATCACCCTCTATCCCATACATCTGCATTTTCTGCAGAAGCCTTC
The DNA here is from genome assembly GCA_024679065.1 of Sphyrna mokarran. Classification (NCBI taxonomy): domain Eukaryota; kingdom Metazoa; phylum Chordata; class Chondrichthyes; order Carcharhiniformes; family Carcharhinidae; genus Sphyrna; species Sphyrna mokarran. Next base: position 4,098,714 of record JAGIQG010000001.1, read on the forward strand.
CATGGGCCACCTTATCGAACACCTTACTAAAGTCCATATATACCACATCAACTGCCTTACCCCCATCCACCTCTTTGGTCACTTTTTCAAAAAACTCAATAAGGTTAGTAAGGCACGACCTACCCTTCACAAAACCATGCTGACTATCCCCAATCAATTCATTTCTCTCTAAATAACTATAAATCCTATCCCTAATAATTCTCTCCAATACCTTGCCCACAACAGAAGTAAGACTCACCGGCCTATAATTCCCTGGAAGGTCTCTCTTCCCCTTCTTAAACAATGGGACCACATTCGCTATCCTCCAGTCCTCCGGAACCACACCCGTAACCAACGAGGACCTGAAGATCAGAGCCAGAGGCTCTGCAATCTCCTCTCTTGCCTCCCAGAGAATCCTAGGGTAAATCCCGTCCGGCCCAGGGGACTTATCCAACTTCAAACCCTCAAGAATATCTAGCACATCCTCCCTATCTACTTCAATACTTTCCAGTTTGCAACCCTGTACCTCAGTGTTCTCCACAACTACATTTACATCTCCCTGCGTGAATACCGAAGAGAAATATTTGTTCAGTGCCTCTCCAATCTCTTCAGGCTCCACGCACAACTTCCCACTGCTGTCTATGACTGGCCCTAATCTTGCCCTAACCAATCTTCTATTCTTAACATATCTAAAGAAAGCTTTAGGATTCTCCTTAATCCTATCAGCCAAAGTCTTCTCGTGTCCCCTCTTAGCTCTCCTCAACTCACTCTTTAGCTCCCTCCTGGCTAATCTATAGCTATCCATTGCACTAACTGAGCCTTCAAGCCTCATCCTGACATAAGCCTCCTTTTTCCTTTTAACCAGCGAATTAACTTTTTTAGTACACCATGGTTCCCTTACTCGACCATTTCCTCCTTGCCTGACAGGGACATACTTATCAAGGACTCGCAGTAGCTGCTCCTTGAATAAGCTCCACATTTCAGATGTTCCCAGTCCCTGCAGTTTCCTAGTCCAACCTATGCACTCTGATTCCCTCCTTATGGCCTCATAATTACCATTCCCCAAGCTATAACTACTGCCGCCAGCTTCATGCCTATCCCTATCCATCACTAAGGTGAACGTAACCGAATTGTGGTCACTATCACCAAAATGTTGTGATTTTGGGCAGTATTGGGCAGTTCTCTCTGTGTGAGAACATCTGGCTACGTCGAGGGCATCCTGAAACCCATTGTACAAAGAAACCCCAGCTTTTGTTGTGATACTACGGATTTCCTACGGAAACTCAGCACACTTGGAGCAGTTGAACCAGGGACACTCCTCGTCACAATGGATGTCTCGGAGCTCCATACCAACATCCTCCATGACGATGGCATTGCTGCAAATGCCTCAGTACTCAATGCCGACAACTGCCAATCTCCAGATGCAATTTTACAACTCATTCGCTTTATCCTGGACCACAATGTCTTCATCTTCAACAACCAGTTTTTCATCCAGACACACGGAACGGCCATGGGGACCAAATTTGCACCTCAATATGTCAACATCTTCATGCACAGGTTTGAACAAGACTTCTTCACCACACAAGGTCTTCAACCATGTCAGACTTCTTCCTGCCTTTATAGGTGCATAGAGTATAAAAATTGGCGTTTGATGCTACAGCTGTATAGAATGTTGGTTAGGCCACATTTGGAGTACCGCGTCAAGTTCTGGTCACCACACTACCAGAAGGACGTGAAGGCTTTGGAGAGAGTGCAGGGAAGGTTTACCAGGGTGTTGCCTGGTACGGAGCATCTTAGCTATGAGGAGACATTGGGTAAACTGGAGTTGTTCTCCCTGGAAAGACAGAGAATGAGGGGAGACCTAATAGAGGTGTATAAAATTATGAAGGCCATAAATAGGGTGAACGGTGGGAAGCTTTTTCCCAGGTCAGAGGTGACAAACACAAGGGGTCATAGGTTCAAAGTGAGGACGGGAGCAGCAAGGTTTATCAAATACCAAAGGGACATATTTTACACAGAGGATTGTGGGGGCCTGGAATGCACTGCCAAGCAGGGTGGTGGAGGTGGACATGTTGGGATCGTTTAAGACTTATCTGGATAGTCCTATGAACAGACTGGAAATGGAGGCATACAAACGAATAGTCTAGTTAGACCAATGAGTGGCACAGGCTTGGAGGGCCGAAGGGCCTGTTTCCTGTGCTGTATTGTTCTTTGTTCACTGTCCCACATGCAGTAGCCCACGCACACTATCCCACATGCAGTAGCCCACACACACTATCCCACATGCAGTAGCCCACACACACTATCCCACTGCACTGTCCCACACGCACTATCCCACTGCACTGTCCCACACGCACTATCCCACTGCACTGTCCCACACGCACTGTCCCACACGCACTGTCCCACACGCACTGTCCCACACGCACTGTCCCACACACACTGTCCACTGCACTGTCCCACTGCACTGTCCCACACACACTATCCCACTGCACTGTCCCACACACACTATCCCACTGCACTGTCCCACACACACTATTACACATGCGCTGTCCCACACACACTATTACACATGCGCTGTCCCATACACACTGTCCCACACACACTATCCCAAATGCACTATTCCACAAGCACTTCCACACACTAGCTCACACACAGTGCCCCCCCACACACACTGCCCCACACACACTGCCCCACACACACTGCCCCACACACACTGAGCCACTTAGATTGAGCCACACACATTGCCCCATACACACTGCCCCGCCCATGCTGTTCCACACAATCTATCCCACACACACTGCCCCATTTGCACTGAGCCCACATAGTCATAAGAACATAAGAAATAGGAGCAGGAGTAGGCTATCCAGCCCTTCAAGCTTGTCCCGCCATTCAATAAGATCATGGCTGATCTGAAGTGGATCAGTTCCACTTTCCTGCTTTCTCCCCATAACCCTTAATTCCCTTGTCTATCAGAAAACTATCTACTTGTGACTTAAATATATTCAGCGAGGTAGCCTCCACCACTTCAATAGGCAGACAATTCCAGAGACTCACCACCATTTGAGTGAAGAAGTTCTTCCTCAACTCCGATCTAAACTGCCCTCCTCCCTTATTTTGAGCTGTACCCTCTATTTCTGCTATCCTTTCTAAGCCGGAAGAATCTCTCAACCTCTTCGTTATCTATCGCCTTCATTATTTGCCTCACATACACTGCCCCACACACACTGTCTCCCCCACACACACACGCTGCCCCACACACACACGCTGCCCCACACACACACGCTGCCCCACACACACACTGGGGCAGCCTTAATGATGAGTCATCCAGACTCGAAATGTCGGCTCTATCCTATCTCCATTGATGCTGTCAGAGGTGTTGAGATTTTCCAGCATTTTCTGTTGTTCTTGTCGTCCTGAGACTTTGTCTCCAGTTCTAAGGGAAGTGATATATAAACAAGATAGACAGGACAAACCCATAAAGCTCTTACAGAACAACCTGAGCAGCAGGTGTCCAGGTTTGAACACTTTGCACCTGGTTTGTATTGACATGTTGTTGCGTCACAACAGGGATCTTTACATTCCTGAGGAGAAACAAATAGAAAATACACATTGGTTAGTGAACCTTTGCATTTCACAAATAAAGTTTGGTTTATTAATAAGTGTCATAAGTACGCTTACATTCACACTGCAATGAAGTTACTGTGAAAATTCTCCAATTGCCACATTCCAGCGCCTGTTTGGGTACACTGAGGGAAAATTTAGCATGGTCAATGCATCCTAATCAGCACGTCTTTGGACTGTGGGGGAAACCAGAGCACCCGAAGGAAATCCATGCAAACAGGAGGGGAACATGCGGACTCCACACAGGCATTGAGCCAAACTGAGAATCCAACCCGTGTCCCTGGTGCTGTGAAGTCACTGTGCCATCCTCATTGTTTTTCAATCATTTTGGAAGGTGTTTGTAAATAAGAAAACACCTCCATTGAAATAGGGTTTACAAACACTCTGAGGCAGAGGTTGGCAAGAGTTTTAAAATTGCTGGAGCAGGAGCAGGTTTGTGAGCAGGTGATATTCAGTGAATAAATAAAACACAACATCACTGTGAAACAAGTAAGTGAAGTATCAGTGGGTGTTCTGCTCAATTATCTTCCGACACTTAGGAATTTCCCAATAATGGTGAGTTTTGTTTTCATATTAATGAAGTTTAGTGGTGGTAATGAAGTTAGAACATAGAACATTACAGCACAGAACAGGCCCTTCGGCCTTCGATGTTGTGCCGACCAAAATAAAAAGCAATGCCCCTCCAAACTAAACCATTCCCTTCTCTTCCATATACTTATCAACTAACCTCTTAAACGCCACCAAACTTGGCGCATCTACAACAGCTGCAGGCAGGGCATTCCACTCCCTAATCACTCTTTGAGTAAAGAACCTGCCTCTGATATCCGTCCTATAACTCATACCCCTTAATTTAAAGCTGTGTCCCCTCGTGCTAGCTTTCTCCATCCTAGGAAAAAGGCTATCACTGTCCACCCTATCTAAACCTCTAATCATCTTATATGCTTCAATAAGATCCCCTCTTAGCCGCCTCCTTTCTAACGAAAACAACCTCAAATCCTTCAACCTCTCTTCATAGGACCTGCCCTCCATACCAGGCAACATCCTGGTAAACCTCCTCTGTACCCTCTCCAATGCCTCCACATCTTTCTTATAATGTGGGGACCAGAACTGCACACAATACTCCAAGTGCGGCCACACTAGAGTTTTGTACAGTTGCAACATGATGCTGCGGCTCCTAAATTCAATCCCCCTGCCAATAAAAGCTAAGACTCCATATGCCAAAGTTCATTGGAAGTTTTAGGGTTATTAATTATAAGTGAACGAAATCAAAAAATAAATGGCGAACTGTTGTGGCTGGATGATGTAGAAGTTTTAGGATGCCAGGTCCGCGATAACTCCAGGAGGTGGCTGTAAAGGAGAAGTGCTTTATTGTGCAAAACAAAATAAAAACCACAACCCTCTGGCGAACACAAACCATTCCCAACTGGGACAATGTAATAATGGACCCACTCAACGGCCTGCTTTAAATAAGGTATCCAGGTTTAATTTCCAGCTTGGGTTTGTGTGATAGCTACACATTCTCCCTGTGTCGACGCGGGTTTCCTCTGGGGATTTTCACAGTAACTTCATTGCAGCCTATTTGTGAATAATAAATAAATTTTACTATCCTCAGCAGATGTACTCCTACTAGTCAGTTAATTATCAATCCCCAGGGAGCTTATATTCAATGAGTCCTACAAGGAGTCAATCAGTCATTCCCCCATGCAAGTGCTGGGGATTATTACCAGGGCAAATACATTTGCCGGAATGTCTGCAACTGCAGGAACAACAGCTCAGAGTTTATGAGCTGGAGGCTTAGCTGCTGACACAGCAGAAAAGAGAAAGTTGTACCAGGAGATGACACTCCTTGCAATGGACTCTTCTGATTTTGTCCATGGTCAGGAACATGACTGCAAATGATACAGATATGGGGGTTAAGAAAGTAAAAGTAGAGCAGCGCCAGGCCTTGCAGTTATCCAACAAATTCAAGGCTCATATGATTGAAAGCTGCAAGGTTGAAGAGTGAACTGACTATGGTCTAAAGGAAATGAAGCCATTAAAAGAGCTAATGAGAATACAGTGTTAGTCAGAGATACAGAAGCAGAATTATAGATCATTTCATCCAGGAATGAGAATCTAGATAGTGGTGTTATCGGCTGGTGCCGATAATGAGGAAAGGCTGAGGGACTTGAAGTTATTTTCATTAGAGAGAAGAAGGTTAAGAGGTGACCTAATTGAGGCAAACAAGATGATCAGAGGGTTAGATAGGGTGGACAATGAGAGCCTTTTTCCTCAGATGGTGATGGCTAACATGAGGGGACATAGCTTTAAATTAAGGGGTGGTAGTTATAGGACAAATGTCAGAGGTAGGTTCTTTACTCAGAGGGTAGTAAGGGCGTGGAATGCCCTGCCTGCAACAGTTGTGGACACGTCAACTTTAAGGGCATTCAAATGGTCATTGGATAGGCAGATGGATAATGTTGGAATAGTTTAGGTTAGAGGGTCATTAGATTGGTTCCACTGATCGGCATAACATTGAGGGCCGAAGGGCCTGTACTGCGCTGTAATGTTCTGTGTTCTAGGCTGGGGCCATACGCTTAGGGCAAAGAGGAGCTTGCAGGGATGGGGGAGGGGGGGAAAAGGTTCTACATAGGGAGTGTGACCAACTAAAAAGCAAAACTTCAAAAACAACTGTCTTAAAGTAAGTAAGACTACAGCTAAATCCAGATGGGATTTACCCTAGGATTCTCTGGGAGGATAGGAAGTAGATTGCAGAGCCTTTGGTTTTGATCTACATGTCGTCATTGGCTACAGGTATAGTGCCGGAAGACTGGAGGATGGCAAATGTTGTCCCCTTGTTCAAGAAAGGAGTAGAGACCATCCTGAGAATTGTAGACTGGTGAGCCTTGCTTCTGTTGTGGGGAATGTTTTGGAAAGGATTATAAGGGATAGGATTTATAATCATCTAGAGAGAAATAAATTGATTAAGAATGGTCAACAGGTTTTGTGAAGGATAGGTCATGCCTCACAAACCTTATTGAGTTTTTTGAAAAGGTGACCAAAGAGATAGACAGGAGTAAGGCAGTTGATGTGGTGTATATGGATTTTAGTAAAGCATTTGATAAGGTTCCCCATGATAGGCTACTGCAGAAAATGCAGATGCATGGAATTGAGGATGATTTAGCAGTTTGGATCAGGAATTGGCTAGCTGATAGAAGACAGAGGGTGGTTGTTGATGGGGAATATTCAACCTGGGGTTCAATTACAAGTTGTGTACCTCAGGGATTTGTTTTGGGGCGACTGCTGTTTGTCATTTTTATAAATGACCTAGATGAGGGTGTAGAAGGATGAGTTAGTAAATTTACTGACGACACCAAAGTCAGAGGAGTTGTAGACAATGAGGATGGACGTTACAGTTTGCAGAGGGACATAGATAAGTTGCAGAGCTGGGCTGAGAGGTGGCAAATGGAGTTTAATACGGAAAGTGTGAGGTGATTCACTTTGGTAAGAGTAAAATAAGTACAGAATATAAGGCTAATGGAAGGACTCTTGGTAGTGTCAACGAGTAGAGAGATCTCAGTCTACACGTGCATAGCTCTCTCAAAGTTGGTACCCAGATTGATAAGGTTATTAAGAAGGCGTATGGTGTGTTAGCTTTTATTGGTAGAAGGATTGAATTTCGGAGTCGTGAGGTCATGTTGCAACTGTACAAACCTTGGGTGTGGGCGCACTTGGAGTATTGAGTACAGTTTTGGTCACCGCATTATAAGAAAGATGTGGAGGCATTGGAAAGGATGCAGAGGAGGTTTACCAGGATGTTGCCTGGTATGGTCTGATGAGGAAAGGCTGAGGGACTTGAAGTTATTTTCATTAGAGAGAAGAAGGTTAAGAGGTGACCTAATTGAGGCAAACAAGATGATCAGAGGGTTAGATAGAGTGGACAATGAGAGTCTTTTTCCTCAGATGGTGATGGCTAACATGAGGGGACATAGCTTTAAATTAAGGGGTGGTAGTTATAGGACAAATGTCAGAGGTAGGTTCTTTACTCAGAGGGTGGTAAGGGCTTGGAATGCCGTGCCTGCAGCAGTTGTGGACACGTCAACTTTAAGGGCATTCAAATGGTCATTGGATAGGCAGATGGATAATGTTGGAATAGTTTAGGTTAGAGGGTCATTAGATTGGTTCCACTGATCGGCATAACATTGAGGGCCGAAGGGCCTGTACTGCGCTGTAATGTTCTGTGTTCTACGCTAATGCCCTTATCTCTGGTATCAGCCTCGTGAACCTTCTCTGTACTCCCTCCAAGTCCAATATCTCCTTACACAAATAAGGTGACCAAAACTGCACACAGTACTCCACTTGCGGCCTCATCAGTGCCTTGTATAGTTGCAGCAAGATCTCCCTGCTTTTATATTCTATCCCCCTCGCTGTAAAGGCCAACATTCCATTTGCCTTCTTGATCACCCGCTGCACCTGCAAACTAAGTTCTTGCTATTCGTGCACAAGGACCCCCAGGTCCCTCACTGTAGCATGCTGCAACTTTACATCCTTTAAATAATAAATAATATTATTTCTACCAAAGTGGATAACTTCACATTTGCTAATGTTATATTCCATCTGCCAGGCCCATTCACTCAGCCTATCCAGATCTCTGCAGACTTTCCACATCCCCCACACAATTCGCTTTTCCACTCATCTTTGTGTCATCAGCAGATTTTGTTACCTTACATTCAGCCAGTCTTCCAGATTGTTTTAAAAGACAAAATTGTACCCGCTTCTTCGACTAGCTCTGGCAGCTTGTTCACCATCCTCTGTGTGAAAAAATTTCCCCTCTGGACCCTTTTGTATCTCTCTCTTCTCAACTTAAACCTATGCCCTCTAGTCTTAGACTCCCCTACCTTGGGAAAAGATATCGGCTATCGAAATGATCTATTCCCTCATTATTTTATTGGCCTCCATAAAACCATAAAATGTGGGAGCAAAATTAGGCCATTTAGCCCATTGAGTCCACTTTGCCATTCAATCATGGCTAATATTTTTCTTATCCCTATTCTCCTGCCTTTCCCCATAACCCCTGATCCCCTTATTAATCAGGAACCTATCTATCTCTATCTTAAAGACACACAATGATCTGGCCTCCACAGCCTTCTGCAGAGTTCCACAGATTCCCCATTCTCTGGCTGAAGAAATTCCTCCTATCTCTGTTTTAAAGGTTCGTCCCTTTACCCTGAGGTTGTGCCCTCTGGTTCTAGATTTTCCTACAAGTGGAAACATCCTTTTCATGTCCACTCTATCCAGGTCTTGCAGTATTCTATAACTCCTAATAAGATTCACCCTCATCCTTCGAAACTCCAAAAACTATAAACCCAGAATACTCAAGTTCCTCATACGATAAGCTCTTCATTCTCAGGATCATTCCTGTGAACCTCCTCTGAGGCCAGCACGTCACTCCCGAGATATGGGACCCAAACTGCTCACAATATCCCAAATGGGGTCTGATCAGAGCCTGATACAGCCTCAGAAGTACATCTCTGCTCTTGTATTCTAGCCTTCTTAACATGAATGCGAACATTTGCCTTCCTAACTGCCTACTAGACCTGCAAGGTGGACCAAAGCACCTGTAGGATAAAAACAAGTACATCAACATCATCATCTATTTACACACTTCCCAGGGACTCCCAAGGCTCATGATCCCTATTTTAAATCAGTTCTCTATACCCCTCCATACCCATTCTGTTTATGTGCCCATCTAAGTATTCTTAAATAACTCCAGAGTATCTGCCTCCACCCCTTTACTTGGCAGTGCATTCCACACCCCCACCACCCTCTGTGTGAAAATACTTCCTCTCGCATCCAAATTATACCTTACCCCCCCTCACCCTAAGCCCGTGACCCCTCGTGCTATTTGAGTCCGTCCTAGGAAAAAGCTTAACCTGTTTACTCTATCTATCCCCTTCATAATCTTGTACACCTCTATTAGATCTCCTCTAAGTCTACGTCTTTCCAAGGAAAACAGTCCCAATTTGCCTAATCTCTCCTCGTAACTCAGATCTTCCACACCAGGCATCATCCTGGTAAACCTCCTCTGCACTCTCTCCAGAGTCTCCACGTCCTTCCGGTAGTAAGGCGACCAGAACTGGACACAGTATTCCAAATGAGGTCTAACCAACGTTTGAGACAACTGCAAGATTAAAGGCCAGCTCTTGTACTCTATACCCCTTCCTATAAAGGCTAGCATACTATATGCTTTCTTCACAACCTTCTCCACTTGCTCTGCCACCTTCAGAGACTTGTTCACCTGCACCCCCAGGTCTCTCTGCATTTCTATATTCTTAATAGGTCTACCCTTTATCATATACCTCCCCCACTACATTCTTTCTCCTGAAATGCATCACTTCACATTTATCAGGATTAAATTCCATCTGCTATCTGTCTGCCCAAGCTACCAGAATTTCTATGTCCTGTTGCATCGCCTGACAATGCTCCTCACTATTCGCAAGTCCAGCCATCTTTGTATCATCTGCAAACTTGCTGATCACTCCACTTACTCCCTCTTCCAAGTCATTTATATATATTACAAATAGAAGAGGTCCCAGTAATGAGCCCTGCGACATACCACTAGTGACCGACCTCCAGTTAGAAAAACACCCTTCCACTATTACTCTCTGTCTCCTATTACCAAGCCAGTTACTTATCCATCTAGTTACCTGTCCTTGTATCCCATGAGCCTTGACCTTCTCAACTAACCTCCCATGAGGGACTTTGTCAAACACCTTACTAAAATCCATATAGACGACATCAACGACTCGCCCTTTTCGTCACCTTCTCAAAAAATTCTACCAGATTTGTAAGGCACGACCTCCCCTTAACAAATCCATGCTGCGTATCCCTAATCAGATTGCAATGCTCTAAGTGCCTATACATCCTATCTCTAAGAATCCCCTCCAACAGCTTCCCTACCACTGACGTCAAAATCACCGGCCTATAATTTCCAGGGTTATCCTTACTACCCTTTTTAAACAACGGTACAACATTAGCTATTCTCCAGTCTTCTGGGACCTCCTGTGTACAAAGAAGAGACAAAGATTTGCGTCAGAGTCCCAGCAATTTCACCTCGCACCTCCCTAAGCAGCCTGGGATAAATGCCATCAGGCCCCGGAGATTTATCAATTTTAATGCTACCTAGAAGCTCTCACACTTCCTCCCTCGGTATGGATATTTCCCTCAACTAGTCCACAGCTCCCTCAGAGCTGTCAACAAACCCCTCTCCTTCATGAATACCGACAAAGTATTCATGAAGGATCTCCGCCATTCCCTCAGGCTCTAAGCACAGTTCCCTTCCTCTGTCCCGAAGAGATCCGATTTTTCCTCTAACCACCCTTTTATTCCTAACATAGGAGTAAAAAGCCTTTGGATTTTCCTTAATCCTATCCGTCAAAATCATTTCATGCTCCCTTTTTGCACTTCTAACTCCCTATTTGAGCTCCCTCCTATTCTCTCTATATTCCTTTAACGCTGTCTCTGTTCCCAGCTGCTTTGACCTATCATACGCCTCTCTTTTCTTCCTAACCAAGTCCTTAATATCCCTAGTAATCCACAGCTCTCAAATCCTACCTTTCCCATCTTTCCTCTTGGCCGGCACATATTTATCTTGCAACATTTTCAGTATTCCCTTGAAAAAGTCCTCGAACAACCGTTCCCAATCAGTTTCCCTAAGTTCCTGCCTAATCCGACCATAGTTAGCCTTCCTCCAATTCAGCACCCTGCCCCTAGGGTAACAAGCATTCTTTTCCATCTGTATCCTAAAGTAGATAGAATTGTGGTCACTGTTAGCCACATGTTCCCCTACTACAACATCAACCACCTGCCCTGGCTCATTACTTAGAACTAAATCCAATATAGCCCCTTCTCTAGAAAACCTCAACTTTTCCACATTGTATTCCATCTGCCACTTCTTTGCCCACTCTCCTTATCTTCTAAGTCCTTCTACAGCTGCCCTGCTTCATCTATACTACTTTTCTCTCTACATATCTTTTTATCATCTGCAAACTTAGCCACAGTGCCTTCAGTTCCTTCTTCCAAATGTTAGCATACATTGTGAAAAGTTGTGGTCCCAGTACTGACCCCTGCGTCACACCACTAGTTTTCAGCTGCCATCGTAAAAAAAAGAACCCTTTCTCCCCACTCTGCCTTCTGCTAGTCAGCCAATGCTCTATCCATGTCAAAATCTTATCATTAACGCCATGGGTATTTAACTTATTTAACAGTCTATTATGTGACACCTTGTCAAAGGCCTTCTGGAAATCTAAATAAATCAGATCCTCTGGTTCTCCTTTATCTTTCTTTTTACCTTCTCAAAGAACTCTAACAGATTTATCAGACAGCCCTGACATGTTTAATCATGTTCTCTGCAGTAATGAGCAGCCCCTGAGCTATCTGCTTAATTTCTTGATCAATAAGGGGATCAAGTGTTATGGGGAAAAGGCAGGAGAATGGGGATGAGAAAAGTATCAGCCATGATTGAATGGCAGAGCAGACTCGATGGGCTGAGTGGCCTAATTCTGTTCCTATGCCTTATGGACCTTTCATTGCTGCTTAAATAGTTTAAATGGGGTTTTGTTGATTTATACCCTGGGCTTAATGCAGTGTCTGGGATTTTTATAACCCTGAATTACTGAAGAAAGAATGATGGGTAAGTCAGGTGCCTTTGGACAGTTTTTAAGGTTTACTTTGCAATTTGGCTGCTGTTTTAGTTAGAAGATGGTTTACTTCCAGCTGGATGCAGTGTTCTGTCTCTCTTTCTCTCTCCCTCGTGTATTCAGAAGGTGTTCTGACTTCAGCCTTGTCTGGGTATGTGTGTGGTTGTGAAATAAATTCCAGGCTCCAACAGAGTATTTTAAGGCATTGTGAGATATATGTTTGATTACCAAAGAGGTGAAAGGTTATTGGAAGTGGACAGGGATGTGGAGCTAAGGTTTCAGTCAGATAACTGTACAGAATGGCACAGCAGGCTTGAGGGGCTGAGTGGCCCCCTTGTGCTTGTAATCTGTGTGTTGTTTATCCCTTACCTTAGTTGTGCCACAGTCGCACTGTTCGCCTGCCTCCACGAACCTATTTCCACACTTATGGATCGTAATCATCTTGTTAAAATCTGGCATATTGAACAGACAGGGCCCTCTACCCTCATTCAAGAAAATTTCCAAGTCTCTTGAGGAACAGGTGCTAAAGCTGACCAGCACTCTTGATCTGAAGATAAAGATTAACAAGAGCATAAATGCATTTTTAAAGCACCTCACTTTGGACTATTGTTGTTTTGTATATGCATGAATAACTTGAACTGCAAAATATATGGCACAATATCAAAGTTTTTAAATGATACAATACGATTAAGTGTTATAATTAAAATAATAACTCAGCTTCAAAGGACATATACAAATAGGGTGGTCTGCGCCTGAATCACACTGGGGCCAGCATCCTTGCAGGTAGGTTTATGAGTCATGTTGGAAGGAGCTTAAATTAATTTGGCAGGGGGAGGGGACACAGAATTTTGATGAAATCAAGTCACACAGCATGCTGCAGTAAATGAAGCAAGTCTGGGTAAATTCGTTAAGAGAGCAAAGCAAAACTAGATGCTTTACGAGATTATGTTAATGCTAAGAGTGTTAATAGGTAAGGCTAATAAGTTATAGGTGTGGGTTGACTGATGGAAGTGTGATATCATTGCCACCAGAGAAATTTAGGTGAGGGAAAGACAGGACTGGCAACTCAACATTCCGGGGTTTAGGATCTTTAGGTGAGTCAGAGGAGGATATAAAAAGGGAGGTGGTGCAGCACTGTTAATTAAGGGGTCAATTACTGCAATGAGGAGAGATGATATCTTCAAAGGGTCGTTAAAAATGCTTTCTGGGTAGAACTTAGAATATAAAGGGGCAGCCACATTATTGGGAGCCCTGCAAAGAGTGGGAAATAGAGGAGCAAATATGTAGCCAGTTCACAGAAGTAAGGGTAATAACCAAGCAATTATAGAATACAGAAAATGACACACAAACAGGCTCTTCGGCCCACAAATTGCGCTGATCATATCTCTACCTACTCGGCCTACCTATAACCCTCAAATCCCATGTATTCAAGCACAAGTCTCCTAAAAGACCCCAACGAGTTTGCCTCCACCACCACTAACGGCAGCCAATTCCAATCACTCACCATCCTCTGAGTAAAAAACTTACCCTTGACGTCTCCTCTGTACCTGCTCCCCAGCACCTTAAATCTGTGTCCTCTTGTAGCGACCATTTCAACCCTGAGGAAAAGCCTTTGAGAATCCACCCCATCTATTCCTCTCAGCGTCTTATAAACCTCTAGCAGGTCACATCTCATCCTTCATCTCTCCAGAGAGAAGAGACCTAGTTCCCTCAACCTATCTTCATAAGGCATGCCTCCCCATCCAGGCAACATCCTTGTAAATATCCTCTGCACCCTCTCAATAGCTTCCACATCCTTCCTGTAGTGAGGCAACCAGAACTGAGCACAGTATTCCAAGTGGGGTCTGACAAGGGTCTTATAAAGTTGCAGCATTACCACCCGACTCCTAAACTCAATCCCTCGATTAATGAAGGCTAGTCTCCCTACGCCTCCATTTGCGAGACCAATTTAAAAGTCCTATGGACCCGGACCCCAAGGTCCTTCTGATCCTCTATGCTGCTAAGAATCTTACCCTTGATATTATACTGCTTCATCCCATTTGACCTGCCAAAATGGGCACTTCACATTTATCCAGGTTGAAGTCCATCTGCCACTTCTCCACCCAATCTTGCATCCTACCTATGTCAAGCTAAAACTTCTGACATCCATCCCAACTATCCACATCACCACCAATCTTTATGTTGTTGGCAAACTTACAACCCATCGCTCCACTTTCTCATCCAGGTCATTTATGAAAATGACAAACAGCAAGGGTCCACGAAAGATCACTGGGGAACTCTGCTGGTGACCGACCTCCATGTAGAAAAAGACCCATCCACAACCATTCTCTGCCTTCTGCAGGGAAGATGTGGAGATGCTGGCATTGGATGGGGTAAACACAGTAAGAAACCTGGTGTTGTTAAGAGTTATTTCTGCAGGCAAGCCAGTTCTGGATCCACAAGGCAACAGCTCCTTGGATCCCATGCACTTTCACTTTTTCAAGAAGTCTTGCTTATCAAACGCCTTGCTTAAGTCCATATAAACCACATCCACTGCTCTTCCTTCGTCAATGTGTTATCACATTTTCAAAGAACTCAATCAGGCTCGTAAGACATGATAAACAAAGCTGTGCTGACTGTTTTTGATCATACTGAACTTCTCTAAATGTTCATAAATCTTATCCCTCAGGATCATTTCCATCAACTTGCCAACCACTGAGGTTAGACTCACCGATCGGTAATTTCCTGGGCTATCCCTATTCCCTTTCTTCAATAGAGGAACCACATCCCCAATCCCCCAGAATCTCTCCTATCTCCACTGATGACACAAAGATGATCAGCAGAGGCTCTGCAATCTCTTCTCTTGCCTCCCACAATAATCTTGGGTACATCCAATCCGGTCCTGGTGTCTTATCTATCTTGATTCTATTCAAAAGTTCCAACACATCCTCTTCCTTAATGTCCACCAGCGAATTTCATATATCAGGAGATTTCAATTAGAAGAGGGGTAATATTGAGGGGGAACCTGTGGGTTAGAAATGGGGGATTTCTTTCAGTTGTTGCTGGAGCTGAGGAGGAGGAGCAGGAGAATGAATTGCGGGCAGAGGAGGCCCAGATCTTACCACTCGCAGAAGTAGAGGGAGATGACCACCAGAGGTTGGAAGTGGAAACATCCTCTCCACATCCATTCTATCCAGGCTTCGCAGTATCCCTTAAGTTTCAATGAGATCCCCCCTTGTCCTTCTAAACTCAAACAAGTGCAGAACTACAGTCCTCAACTGTTCCTTGTACAACAAGTTCTTCATTCCAGGGATCAATTTGTGAACATCCTCTGGACCCTTTCCAAGGCCAGCACATCCTTCCTCAGATATGGGGCCTAAAACTACTCACAATACTCCAAATGGGGTCTGACCAGAGCATTATACAGCCTCATAAGTAAATCCCTGCTCTTGTAATTTAACCCTCTCAACATGAATGCTAATATTGCAAGCCTGATCACCAGGCACTTTGCTCACTAGGACCCTGTGTTTGTGCACCTGGGTCCATTCTCCCCCTCCAAGGTTGTTCTATTTCCTGCAACATTGTAAAACCAGAGTGGTAGGCCTGGGTTAACAAGTTGCTTTGGCAGGCAGGAGGATGCTAAGCACCATTATGAAGATCCATGGTGTAATATAGAACAAAGAACAAAGAACAAAACAGCACGGGAAACAAGCCCTTCGGCCCAACGAGCCCGCGCCACCACCCCGATGTTCCCACGTCTACCTGCGATAGAGTTATTGTTTCAGGTCTGTGACTTTTCATCAGTACATTAATTCTTTTTCTCCTCACAGATTTTACAAGAGCCGCTTTTTCCAGCACTTTCTGCTTTATCTCAGAATCCCAGCATCTGCAGCATTTCATTTTTGCATCTCAAAGTTGCTTGAAGTAAATAGATCAAAGTCTTTGAGGTTCTTACACTAGGATTAATTCTTATAGCTCTTGTCTGTACTGTCTCCAGAGGACCAAAGGTGGATACAATACTGCAGATGGAATCTGACCAGTGGCTTGGCAAAATGGTGTCTTTTAATTTATAGTATGTGAAACCATGTAGTCTGGTTATAGTCTGACTCCTACCTGGTATTTGCATGCACACTGGCACCTGGGTCCATATCAGTGTAGTGATACAGGGCTCTGGGGCAGGTGGGGTGGGAAAGGGGACGGAATCGCTCGTAGATTCTGGGGAAACAATGTCTTCATTTTCACAGCATTGAGTGGCCTCCCCAACTGACATCAACATGAAGGATCCCTCCGGCAATTATTAAAGGAAGAGGATTTGTGTTTGAGGGAAAGCTGAAACAAATTAGTCACAGGTGGATGATGAAAAATAATTTATTGTTTACAATATGTATCTAAATAATAAGTTCTAACATAAAAAAACATGTGAACAGAAAACATTAAGGTACTCAACAATCTATCTAACTATTGCAGCCCTTCACCCATGCCATCTTAGTGCAGCCACAACCTCCTAACCTTACATGGCCCATCATAACATCTTGGTGTCTCCCAGAATGTACATCAGGGGTGAAGGAGCCAGCGCCTACCTTGCTCTGTTGCCTGTGGTGCGCTTGGCGGGTGTCCTTGAGGGTTGTGCTGTCTGGGATATAATCATACCATCCTCTTCATCCCGCTGCCCCTGAGATGCCCCGGTGTCAGGAAGGAAAGAGTCAGAAGGTGTAACTATCATGTGAGTTAACCTTTGAGAAAGCTTTTTTTTTAAATCATGCAGCTTACAGCTTCAGCGATGTCACTGGGGGTGGCAGTTAGGTGATAGGGTTTTTCCTTTGAGCTTTCAGTTTTGTTTTGGGCAATATGTTGGAAGCAGTTTAGCAGCAAGCTGAAAAGCAGCCTCTCTTTCTTTCTCTCTCTCCCTGTTCTCTTTGTTTGGTTCTGAAACTATTATCAGTTAGCTGAAAGACAGGCTTATTGCCATCCTGCCTTTAAGAAGCTGTGTTTTGGGAAACAGATTTGATTACTCCTTTTCTGAATTTTTTTCACAAGAGATTTTCAGCATTGAACCCAGGAGGCGGGACTCCTGTGACAAACGGACATTAACCTATGCTGTATTGTGATTATTTGGAGGGTTTTGTACATAGGATATTGATTTTGGTTGGAATATATTAGAGACATTTCCTTAAAAGTTACACATTATCATGGTTGTTGCATTTTTTTGTTTGTAATTTTACTGTACACGTCAACAATATTCTTAATGAAACTTTATTTTTGATAAAAGCTCTTCGTGGATCAGTTAATCATACTTGGAATGAATCCTCTCATGTTCATCTTAGCCAAATTCAATGTAAAATGTTACAGGTCAGATCAGCTTCATAAGACACTTTGAAATATCCAACCTGACTTGTAACACTGGGGGCTTGTCTGGGATTGAAATCTGTATTTTTGGGTTGATTTGGGATTAGAGACAGTGAGTGGTGAGCAGATTTGTGTTTTCTTTTCAAGTGTTGTATTCAAGTTTAAATAGGGAGTGCAGTGTGGACTAACGGTTATTCCAGTGGCTCAGAAGTTTCTGGGTGTGGTGGAAGTCATGCAAGATATCTTACAGAAAGTGATTAAAGCAAAGCTTTTGGAATTGGCAAACACATTGCAGTTGCTATTGACTGACAGAGTACAGAAAGGAGAGGTAAATGTGGTGATAGTACAGCATTTGAAATAGCCAGAAACACAGTCTGAATCATTGGAAATGGCGAGAATTCAGTTACAATGGAACTGTTTTAATATGAAAAAGAATTAAAACTATTTAAATTGTGAGTGAAAGAAACAGAAAAAGAAAGGGGGCGCGAGGGAAAGGGAATAAGAAATAGAGACTTTGAACTTCAGAAACTTGTTTTGAAAAACAAGTTGGGTATGATTGGTGGAGGTAAATGGCAAATGAGATTGTGATGAGGGTAGTAAGAAGGAGCAAGACCATCACAGTCAAAGGCTTGGTGGGATCTATTTAAATATGTCCAAGCATTACCAAAGTTCGATGAGAAGGATGAAGAAGTCTTTAGCAGTAAGTCTGGCTAAAAGTGAATTTGGAAAAGCCCATGTCACATTCTCGGGCAAGGGAAGTAAAATCAAGTTATTGGGAAGTGCCCAATACCACTGATACAAAGGAAAATAATGAAACTTTTGGGCCTGAGTGGTTTTTACTATAAAGTTGTGCTGAATTTTAACAGCGCGGTTGCTCCAATGAGTGACTTGCTGAAGGAGCAGAGTAAACTTCAGTGGACGGTGGAGTGACAACAAACATTTAGAACATAGAACATAGAACATAGAACATTTGACAGCCTGAAAGCTGTGTTAACCATTGCTCTTGGGTTGGCTATACTGAATACACAAAAACATTCAAGGTGGCTATTGATGTGACTGATAGAATCATAGTCACAGCATGGAAACAGACCCTTTGGCCTAAATTGTCCACGCCACCTCTTTTTTTAACCAATAAGCTAGTCCCAATTGCATGCATTTGGCTCAAATCCCTATATACCTGTCTTACCCATGCAACTGAATAAATGCTTTTAAAAGACAAAATTGTACCCAACTCGAGAACTATCTTTGGCAACTTGTCCCAGACACTCACTACCCCCTTTGTGAAACAATTACCATTCTGGACCCTTTTGTATCTCTCTCCTCTCATCTTAAACCTACGGTCTAGTCTTAGACTCCTGTACCTTTGGGAAAAGATGCTAACTATCTAGCTGATCTGTGCCTCTCATTATTTTATAGACCTCTCTAAGATCACTCCTAAGCCTCCTATGCTCCAAAGAAAAAAGTCCAGTCTATCCAGCCTGTCCTCAAAACTCAAACCATCAAGAGCTGGTAGCATCATAGTAAATTTTTTCTGCACTCTTTCTAGTTTAGTAATATTATTTCTATAATAGTTACCAAAACTGTATAAATATTTCAAGTTTGGCCTTATCAATATTTTGTACAACTTCAACAAAATGTCCTAACTTTTGTATTCGATGTTTTGACCAATGAAACCAAGCATGCCAAATGCCTTCTTTACCACTCTGTCCACCTGTGACTCTACTTTCAAGGAGCTATGAACATGTACCCCTGGATTTCTTTGTTCTATAAATCTCCCCAATGCCCTATCATTAACTGAATAAGTCCTGCTCTGGTCAATCAGCCAAAATGCATTACCTAGCATTTGTTTAAATTAAACTCCATCTGCCATTCATCAGCCCACTGGCCCAATTACATAGAACATAGAACATAGAACAATACAGCACAGAACAGGCCCTTCGGCCTTCGATGTTGTGCCGACCAAAATAAAAAGCAATGCCCCTCCTAACTAAACCATTCCCTTCTCATCCATATACTTATCAACTAACCTCTTACACGCCACCAAACTTGGCGCATCTACAACAGCTGCAGGCAGGGCATTCCCCTCCCTAATCACTCTTTGAGTAAAGAACCTACCTCTGATATCCGTCCTATAACTCATACCCCTTAATTTAAAGCTGTGTCCCCTCGTGCTAGCTTTCTCCATCCTCGGAAAAAGGCTATCACTGTCCACCCTATCTAAACCTCTAATCATCTTATATGCTTCAATAAGATCCCCTCTTAGCCGCCTCCTTTCTAACGAAAACAACCTCACATCCTTCAACCTCTCTTCATAGGACCTGCCCTCCATACCAGGCAACATCCTGGTAAACCTCCTCTGTACCCTCTCCAATGCCTCCACATCTTTCTTATAATGTGGCGACCAGAACTGCACACAATACTCCAAGTGCGGCCGCACTAGAGTTTTGTACAGTTGCAACATGATGCTGCGGCTCCTAAATTCAATCCCCCTACCAATAAAAGCTAAGACTCCATATGCCTTCTTAACAACTTTATCCACTTGACTGCCTACTTTCAGGGATCTATTGACACATACACCAAGATCCTTCTGTTCCTCAACACTATTAAGAGCCCTACCATTAGCCCTATACTCTACACATTTATTGTTCCTGCCAAAGTGCATTACCTCACACTTTTCCACATTAAACTCCATTTGCCACCTCTCGGCCCAGCTCTGCAACTTGTCCAAGTCACTCTGTAAACTAAAACACCCCTCTTCACTATCTACCACACCACCAACTTTAGTATCATCTGCAAATTTACTGATCCATCCCTCAATACCCTCATCCAGATCATTTATAAAAATTACAAACAGCAGGGGCCCCAAAACAGACCCCTGAGGCACACCACTCGTCACCGAACTCCACGATGAATATCTCCCATCAACCACCACCCTCTGTCTTCTATCTGCCAGCCAATTCCTAATCCAATTAGCTAAATCACCCTCTATTCCACACATCTGCATTTTCTGTAGAAGTCTTCCATGGGCCACCTTATCAAACGCCTTACTAAAGTCCATATATACTACATCAACCGCCTTACCCCCATCCACCTCTCTGGTCACTTTCTCAAAAAACTCAATGAGGTTAGTAAGGCATGACCTACCCTTCACGAAACCATGCTGACTATCCCCAATCAATTCATTTCTCTCTAAATAACTATAAATCCTAACCCTAATAATTCTCTCCAATACTTTGCCCACAACAGAAGTAAGACTCACTGGCCTATAATTCCCCAGAAAGTCTCTCTTCCCCTTCTTGAACAATGGGACCACATTCGCTATCCTCCAGTCCTCCGGAACCACACCCGTAACCAACGACGACCTGAAGATCAGAGCCAGAGGCTCTGCAATCTCCTCTCTTGCCTCTCAGAGAATCCTAGGGTAAATCCCGTCCGGCCCAGGGGACTTATCCAACTTCAAA
The DNA here is from genome assembly GCA_024679065.1 of Sphyrna mokarran. Taxonomy (NCBI): domain Eukaryota; kingdom Metazoa; phylum Chordata; class Chondrichthyes; order Carcharhiniformes; family Carcharhinidae; genus Sphyrna; species Sphyrna mokarran. The sequence goes on from JAGIQG010000001.1 coordinate 4,119,778, forward strand.
CCCTCGAGAATTTCTAGCACATCCTCCCTATCTACTACAATACTTCCCAATTTGCAACCCTGTACCTCAGTGCTCTCCATAGCTACATTTCCAGCACTCTGCGTGAATACCGAAGAGAAATATTTATTCAGTGCCTCACCAATCTCTTCAGGTTGATCAAGATCCCATTGCAATCGGAGATAATCTTCCTCATTGTCCACTATGCCATCAATCCTGGTGTCTATGCAAACGTATGAACCATCTCTCCTAAATTCTCAGCAAAATCATCAATATAGGTGACCGATAACAATGGATCCAGCACTGATCCCTGAGGCATATCTCTGGTCACAGGCTTCCCATTTGAAAAACAACTCTCTACAACCACCTTCTGGCTTCTGTCATCAAATTAATTTTGTATCTATTTAGATATCTCACCCTGGGTCCCGTGCAATTTATCCTTATGCAACAACCTACTCATGTGGTACCTTGTTAAAGGCCTTGCTAAACTCCATGTAGACAACAACTACACTGCCTTCATCTAGCTTCTTCGAACATAGAACATAGAACATTACAGCGTAGTACAGGCCCTTCTACCCTCGATGTTGCGCTGACCAGTGGAATCAATCTAATGATCCTCTATCCTAAATTATTCCAATGTTATCCATATGCCTATCCACTGACCATTTGAACGCCCTCAAAGTTGGCGAGTCCACAACTGCTGCAGGCAGGGCATTCCATGCCCTTACTACCCTCTGAGTAAAGAACTTGCCTCTGACTTCCATCCTATAACTACCACCCCTTAATTTAAAGCTATGTCCCCTTGTGTTAGCCATCACCATCTGAGGAAAAAGGCTCTCACTGTCCACCCTATCTAACCCTCTGATCATCTTGTATGCCTCAATTAGGTCACTTCTTAACCTTCCTCTCTCTTATGAAAATAACCTCAAGTCCCTCAGTCTTTCCTCATAAGACCTTCCCACCATCCAGGCAACCACATCTTTTCCACATCTTTCCACATCTTTTTTAAAATGCGGCGACCAAAACTGTACGCAATACTCCAGTGCGGTGCACCAGAGTTTTGTACAGTTGCAACATGACCTCACAGCTTCGAAATTCAATCCCTCTACTAATAAAAGCTAACACGTCGTATGCCTTCTTAACAACCTTATCAACCTGGGTGCCAATTTTCAGGGAGCTATGCACATGTACACCAAGATCTCTCTGCTCGTTAACACTATTAAGAGACCTACCATTAGCCCTACATTCTGTACTCCTGTTACTCTTACCAAAGTGAATCACCTCAAACTTGCATATTAAACTCCATTTGCAACCTCTCGGCCCAGCTCTGCAGTTTATCTATGTCCCTCTGCAAACTGTAACATCTATCCTCACTGTCTACAACTCCTCCGACTTTGGTGTCATCAGCAAATTTAATAATCCATCCTTCTACACCCTCATCTAAGTCATTTATAAAAATGACAAACAGCAGTGGCTCCAAAATAGATTCCTGAGCTACAGAGTTAAGCTTTTACCTAGGATGGACTCAAATAGCACGAGGGGTCACGGGCTTAGGGTGAGGGGGGTAAGGTATAATTTGGAAGCTAGAGGGAGTTTTTTTCACACAGAGGATGATGGGGGTATGGAATGAGCTGCCAAGTAAAGTGTTGGAGGCAGGTAGTCTAGAATTATTTAAGAGATATTTAGATGGGCACTTTTCCAGCACAATGACGACATGAAGATCAAAGCCAAAGGCTCTGCAATGTCCTCTCTAGCCTCCCAGAGAATCCTAGGGTAAATCTCATCTGGCCCAGGGGACTTATCTATTTTCATACTCACAAGAATTGCTAACACCTTCTCCTTTTGTACCTCAATCCCATCCAGTCTACAACCCTGAATCTCAGTATTCTCTTCGACTACACTGACTTTTTCTTGCGTGACTACTGATAAAAAATAATCATTCAGTGCCTCTCCAATCTCTTCAGGCTCCACACACAACTTCCCACTGCTGTCTCTGACTGGCCCTAATCTTGCCCTAACCAATCTTTTATTCTTGACGTACCTATAGAAAGCTTTAGGATTCTCCTTAATCCTATCCACTAAAGTCTTCTCATGTCCTCTTCTAGCTCTTCTTAGTTCTCTCTTTAGCTCTCAACTGGCTAATTTATAGCTCTCTAGTGCCCTAACTGAGCCTTCACGTCTCATCTTTATATAAGCCTCCTTCTTCTTCTTCACCAGTGAACCAACTTCCTTAGTAGACCACAGTTCCCTCACTAGACCACTTCCTTCCTGCCTGACAGGTACATATTTATCAAGGACTCGCAATAGCTGTTCCTTGAATAAGTTCCACATTTCAGATGTTCCCAGCCCCTGCAGTTTCCTACTCCACCCTATGTATCCTAAATCTCGCTTAATAGCCTCATAGTTACCTTTGGAGGAGGAGGCTAAGAGGGGACCTGATCGAAACATATAAGATGATTAGAGGTTTAGATAGGGTGGACAGTGATAGCCTTTTTCCTAGGATGGAAAAAGCTAGCACGAGGGGACACAGCTTTAAATTAAGGGGTGATAGTTATAGGACGGATATCAGAGGTAGGTTCTTTACCCAAAGGGTGGTTCGGGAGTGGAATGCCCTGCCTGCAGCGGTTGTAGGTGCGCCAAATTTGGTGGCGTTTAAGAGGTTAGTTGATAAGTATATGGAAGAGAAGGGAATGGTTTAGTTAGGAGGGGCATTGCTTTTTATTTTGGTTGGCGCAACATTGACGGCCGAAGGGCCTGTTCTGTGCTGTAATGTTCTATGTTCTATGTTCTATGTTTCCCCCAGCAATAACTTCTTCCCTTCGGTATGCCTGTCCCTTTCCATCACTAAAGTAAATGTAACCGAATTGTGGTCACTATCACCAAGTTGTCACCTACCTCCAAGTCTAGCACCTGGTCTGGTTCTTGGTTGCCCCTTCAAAACTCAATGAAACTGACTCCAGCAGCTTATGTCCATCCCCAATGACATTGAAGCTGTAAGCTGCATGCTTGTTTTTCCAAACCGGAGGCCTGTGATCAACAGTCTGCCTCAGTGATCAGTGCTTGGTTCACTGTTATGTGTCATTTATATTAATGATTTGAATAGTTAGAACATAGAACAATACAGCACAAACAGGCCCTTCGGCCCACGAGTTGTGCCGATCACATCTACCAATCCACAGACCTATCTATAACCCCCTATCCTATTCCTTTCCATATACTCATCCAGAAGTCTCTTAAAAGACCCCAGTGAGTTTGCCTCAACAACCTCCGACGGCAGTCAGTTCCATTCACTCACCACCCTCTGAGTGAAAAACTTACCCCTGACATCTCCTTTGTATTTGCTTCCCTGCACCTTAAATCTGTGTCCTCTTGTAGTGACCGTTTCAACTCGGGGAAATAGTCTCTGAGAGTCCACCCTATCTGTTCCTCTCAACATTTTATAAACCTAGTTAGTAAGTTTGCAGATGGCACCAAGATTGGTGGCATGGTGGACAGTGAAGAAAGTTATCTCCAATTGCAACGGGATCTTGATCAATTGGATCAGTGGGCTGACAAATGGCAGAAGGAATTTAATTTAGATAAACGCGAGGTGATGTATTTTGGTAGATTGATGTGGGTGTAGGTGCCGTGCTCTTGCAAGACAATGAAGAATAGAGCAACCTATTGGGTATTTTTCCAAAAAATTGAATGATCACCAGAAGATATATTCAACAATTGAAAAAGAGACCTTAAATTTAATGCTGGTTCTGCAACATTTTAACATTCATGTTGCCAAAAATTCAACGGAGACACTGCTGTATACTGATCATAATGCATTGACATTTCTGAAGAAATTTAAAACGATAAATGCCAGATTGTTTAAACGGAGTCTATGATTGCAACCATTTAATTTAAAAATTATATATGTGGCAGGAAGAGAAAATGTGTCACGAATGTAATAAAGTGAAGAAAGAATGGATGATGGAAGACAAGGACTAAAAGGGATTCTGTTAGTTATTTTTGCATATTTTGATGTTTTTGTAAAATGTATATACATTGTAGAATACCAGTAATGTCAAACAAAAAGTCTTTGAAAAATGAAACCATCTTTGAATGTTGATGGTTCATTGTTTTTTAAGAGGAAAAGGTCATGTGAGTGTCCCTTTAACAAAGGTTTTTTTTTAAACTCATGCAACTAACTAATTAATTTGTAATATATATAAATGATTTGGAAGAGGGAGTAAGTGGACTGATCAGCAAGTTTGCAGACGATACAAAGATGGCTGGACTTGCGGAGAGTGAGGAGAATTGTCAGGCGATGCAACAGGACATAGATAGGTTGGTAGCTTGGGCAGACAGATGCAGATGGAATTCAATCCTGATAAATGTGAGGTGATGCATTTCGGGAGAAAAAATGTAGAGGGGAGGTATATGATAAAGGGTAGACCTATTAAGAGTAGAGAAGCGCAGAGGAACCTGGGTGTGCAGGTGCACAAGTCTCTGAAGATGGCAGAGCAAGTGGAGAAGGTTGTGAAGAAAGCATATAGTATGCAAGCCTTTATAGGAAGGGGTATAGAGTACAAGAGCTGGCCTTTAATGTTGCAGTTGTATAAAACACTGGTTAGACCTCATTTGGAATACTGAGTCCAGTTCTGGTCGCCTTACTACCGGAAGGACGTGGAGACTCTGGAGAGAGTGCAGAGGAGGTTTACCAGGATGCTGCCTGGTATGGAAGATCTGAGTTACGAGGAGAGATTAGGCAAATTGGACTGTTTTCCTTAGAAAGATGTAGACTTAGAGGAGATCTAATAGAGGTGTACAAGATTATGAATGTTATAGATAGAGTAAACAGGGTTAAGCTTTTTCCTAGGATGGACTCGAATAACACAAGGGGTCACGGGCTTAGGGTAAAGGGGGGGTAAGGTATAACTTGGATGCTAGAGGGAGTTTTTTCACACAGAGGGTGGTGGGGGTATGGAATGCACTGCCAAGTAAAGTGGTGGAGGCAGGTACTCTGGAGTTATTTAAGAAATACTTAGATGCGCACATGAACAGAATGGGAATGGAGGGATACAGAAAACTGATTTAAAATAGGGATCATGAGCCTTGGGAGTCCTGAGAAATGTGTAAATAGATGATGATATTGATGTACTTGTTCTTATCCTACAGGTGCTTTGGTCCACCTTGTTGTCTAACAAGGGGCATACATGCGACGTGTCGCGAGAGGGCTGCTCTTGGATTTTTTTTGAGAGTATCCTAGTGCTTCATTCCACGTCGTTAGTGTACGCTTGACCTGGACCATTTGATGGGCAACACGACAGCTCAGTGACTATCGCTGTGCTGTGCAGATACATGGATTTGGGCCTGTGTCTGTGGGAGTTTGCGCATTCTCCCCGTACTTGCGTGGGTTTTCTCCGGGTGCTCCGGTTTCCTCCCATATCCCAAAGATGTGCTCTTAGGCTAATTGGCAAAACAAATTCTCCCTAAATTGTCTCAAATTTGGTTTGATCTATAAATATAGATCTATAAACATAGACAGGGATCACAGGTAGAGGTGGGAACATCAGGGTGGCAGCGCGGGCTCGTTGGGCCGAAGGGCCTGTTTCCTGTGCTGTTTTGTTCTTTGTTTTAACAGTTTCAGCAATGTCATTGAGGGTGAAGCTAAGCTCCGGCAGTCAGATGATAGTATTTTTTTTCCTTTGACCTTTCACTTTTGTTTTGGGCAGTGTGTTGGAAGCAGTTTAGCAACAAGCTAAGAAGCAATCTCTCTCTCTTGCTGTTCTACTCTTTGTTTGGTTCTGCCTTAAAGAAGCTATGTTTTGGGAAACAGATTTGATTACCATCTCTTCTGAGTTTCTTCAGAAGGGATTTTCAGCATTGAACCAGGTGGCTGGATTCCTGTAACAAGTGGGCATTAACCTCTTGCTGTATTGTGATTATTTGGAGGATTTTGTGTACTGGACATTGGCTTAGAACATAGAACATAGAACATAGAACAATACAGCACAAACAGGCCCTTCGGCCCACGAGTTGCGCCGATCACATCTACCAATCCACAGACCTATCTATAACCCCCTATCCTATTCTTTTCCATATCCATATACTCATCCAGGAGTCTTTTAAAAGACCCCAGTGAGTTTGCCTCAACAACCTCCGATGGCAGCCGATTCCATTCACTCACCACCCTCTGAGTGAAAAACCTACCCCTGACATCTCCTTTGTATTTGCTTCCCTGCACCTTAAATCTGTGTCCTCTCGTAGTGAACATTTCAGCTCGGGGAAATAGTCTCTGAGAATCCACCCTATTTATTCCTCTCAACATTTTATAAACCCCTATCAGGTCGCCTCTCAACCTACGTCTCTCCAGTGAGAAGAGTCCCAGCTCCCTCAACTTATCTTCATAAGGCCTGCCTCCCAATCCAGGCAGCATCCTTGTCAATCTCCTCTGAACTCTCTCAATAGCCTCTACATCCTTCCTATAATGAGGTGACCAGAACTGTGCACAATACTCCAAGTAGGGTCTGACAAGAGTCTTATAGAGCTACATCATTACCTCATGACTCCTAAACTCTATTCCTTGATTAATGAAGGCCAGTACACCGTACGCCTTCTTGACCACTTCCTCCACCTGCGAGGCCGATTTAAGAGTCCTATGGACCTGGACCCTGAGATCCTTCTGCTCTACAACACAGCGAAGACTCCTACCCCTTATATTAGAACATAGAACATAGAACATTACAGCACAGAACAGGCCCTTCGGCCTTCGATGTTGTGCCGACCAAAATAAAAAGCAATGCCCCTCCAAACTAAACCATTCCCTTCTCTTCCATAAATTCTCTTCCATAATATTGTACCCCTTCATCCCATTATTCCTGCCAAAATGGACCACTACACATTTATCCGCGTTGAAGTCCATCTGCCACTTCTCCGCCCAGTCTTGCATCCTGTCTATGTCCCGCTGCAACTTTTGACATCCCTCCAGACCATCCACAACACCACCGACCTTTGTATCGTTAGCGAACTTACTAACCCATCCCTCCACTTCCTCATTCAGGACATTTATGAAAATGACAAACAGCAGGGGTCCCAGAACAGATTCTGGGGCACTCCACTGGTTACCGACCTCCATGCAGAACAAGATCCATCCACAACCACTCTCTGCCTTCTGCCGGCAAGCCAGTTCTGGATCCACGAGGCCAAAGCCCCTTGGATCCCATCCCCTCTCACCTTCTCCAGAAGCCTTGCATGGGGGACCTTATCAAACGCCTTGCTAAAGTCCATGTGCACTATGTCCACCGCTCTTCCTTCATCAATGTTTTCAGTCACATTTTCGAAGAACTCAACTGAGCTCATAAGGCATGACCTGCCCTTGACAAAACCATGCTGACTATTTCTAATCAGTCCAAACTTCTCCAAATGTTCATAAATCTTATCCCTCAGAAGCCTCTCCATCAGCTTACCAACCACTGAAGTCAGACTCACCGATCGGTAATTTCCTGGACTATCCCTGTTCCCTTTCTTAAAGATAGGAACCACATCCACAATCCTCCAATCCTCCGGAACCTCTCCCGTTTCCATGGCCGATGCAAAGATCATCGCCCGGGGCTCTGTAACCACTTCCCTCATCTCCCACAATAACCTAGGGTACACCCCATCCGGTCCTGGCGACTTGTGTATGTTGATAGAATTTAACAGGTCTAACACATCCTCTTTCCTAACATCCACATACCCAATCTATTCCGTATGCCTCAAACCTGCAGTTCAATCTCCCAGATCACTTTCCACCATGAATACCGAGGCAAAGTACTCGTTAAGCACCTCTGCCATTTCTTCCAGATTCACACAGACTTTTCCCCCTTCACCTTTTATAGGCCCTATCCCTTCTCTTCTCATCCTTTTACTTTTCACATATTTGTAGAAGGCCTTGGGATTCTCCTTAATCTTACCTGCCAAGGCCTTCTCATGACCCCTTCTGGCTCTCCTAATTTCCTTTTTAAGCTCCCTTCTACACACCTTATACTCCTCTAGATCCCTAACATCCCCTAGCTCTCTGAACCTTTTATATACCTTTTTTTTCTTCCTAACTAGGTTCACCACAACCTTCATGCACCACAGTTCCCGCATTCTACCAGAACCTCCTTGACTCCTCGGAACATTGTCTTGCAGTGCCCCAGACAAACATTCCTTGAAAATCTGCCACTTTCCTTCTGTACTCTTCCCCAAGAACACCTCCTTCCAGTTTATACGTCCAATTACCTGCCTAATGTTTTCATATTTCCCCTTACTCCAGACATATACCTTCGTGAAAGAGATAGAATTATGATCTCCATTCCCAAGATGCTCACCTACCATGATATCCGACACCTGCCCTGGCTCATTAGCAAGTACCAGGTCAAGTACAGCCTCTCCTCTCGTAGGCTTTTCCACGTACTGTGTCAGGAAACCTTCCTGAACACACCTAACAAACTCCTCGCCATCCAAACCTCTTACCCAAACCCCTTAGAACACAGAGATATTTCATGAGAGTTATACATTATCTTGGTTATGTTTCTTGTTTGTAATTGTTAAAAATTCTTGCTCATTGTCTTACTATATATATCAACAATATTTTTGATTAAACTTTGTTTTTTGGTAAAAGTTCCTCGTGGTCAGCTGACTCACATGTGGAGTGAAATCTCTCTTGCTCTTTCTAGCCAAACTCAACAGAAAACATTATAGGTCAGGTGAGCTTCATGGAACACCTTAAAGTATCCAACCTGGCTTGTAACAAGCCACAGCCACAGTCTCCTGGCATGGGCTTGAGTCCTTCATCCTCCCTTGGAGTTCCTGGGGGTAGTGGTGCTTCTACAGTGAGTGCTAGGAACTCCAGCGTCACCTGCTCCTGCCAGTCCTGGAGGACAACCTGTGTTCTACCTACGCTGGTCGAGCCCACTGGGATGGCCACCTGAGTCAGGGCCATGATGGCAGTAAGTCCACTCTGAGACTGGGCCATGCTCTGCAGCCTCTCAGCCACAGCCTCTGTAACTGTGCCACATTTTCAACAGCTGCTGCCGTAGTCCATTGTGCCCCAACCCTGTCGCACTGGGTGTCCTGCAAGCTCTCAAGCCTCTCAGCCATGGGCCACAGAACCTCAAGAAGCTTATTGAGTCCCCCAGCTGTGACCCTCTGGAACTCCGCTGTGACCCGCTGTCACTGAGCCACTGCTTGGATCCTGCCACTGATGGTGAGGATTCCCTACCCCACTGCAGCTACCAACCTTGCATTGTTGGCCTGGGAACCATACAAGACAGGTAATAGCTGGTCTGCCTGAAAGATCTGGGACTTCACCTAACAGTCTCTCAGTTTGTATCATGTGGCTGTCAGCCCTCCTGCATTCCCTGGCTCTGTTACTGCACCTCCAGCAGCTGAGGAAGAAGTGATCTCAGAAGCCCAGCATGTAGCCTGGGGTCAGCTGAGTCCTCACCTCTGGCAGGCCCCTGTGTGCCAGAGGAGTCGGACATTCTCTCCTCCTCCTGATGTACCTTAGCAGATGTGTTGTGCTCACCAGAGAGTGACTTAGAAACCTGAACATGAACTGCACCCATCGATGTGAAAGTATCTGAGTTGGTGAGTTGTGAGGTGGAAGCTGATGCCATAATGGTGCCACCCTCAGAGGTCCCTTCACCTGCTTTCTCCGAGGAGTCTTCTGAGCTGTCAGCCTCAGGATGGCTGGGAACTGCAGTTGGAGCCTCAAGTCCAGGTGGCCCAGGCACACCTGGATATTTTCCTGCAAAACAGGACACAAACTTAAATGCAAAAGAGGGAAAGGAATCTCGGATGGCAGAATGTGGCTTGACATTTCTCCACTGAACACAGAATCAAGCACAAAGATTACCTTGCAGGAATGACCCTTTGGTCCTCCAAGCCTCATGTATCTGTTAAGACATCCCTCAAAAGTCACAGTCGTATCTGCTTCCATGACTTCTCTCAGCAGTGAGTTCCAACTACCCACCACCCTCATACATCTCCTTTAAACCTTGCCTTAAATCCATACCCCCTTGTAATTTGAGTGGAGGATTGACAAGTGCTCACTTCTTGACTTTAGCCCAACTAGGCTGTCGCTGACAGCTCAGATGTCCTCTTGTGTGGACAGCTCCAGTGCCCAGTCCTCAAAGGAGGTGTGGACTCAGAGGTCAGGCTTACCAGCCCTGTCTTCACTCTCTCTTAGGGTGTTATAGTCAGTCTTCTCTTGTGGGGACAGTAGGAACCATTGAAGAAATGACGGCACAACACCAGCAGAGTATAAGATAGTGACCCTCAGAGGGTATGCACAGTGATAGTCTTGTGAGGTGAGACGGGGAGCAGCTTGGGGGCCAGGGGATGGAAACACACAGGGTGTTGGGGATGGGAGAATCTAGGGGTGATTTGGGGGAACTTGGTAGATGAAGTTAAGCACTCGCTCTTGCTGTCCAGATGAGCTCATTGATTTTTTTGCAGCACTAGTTCTTTATTCTAGGGCCAGTGCCCCCCAGGTCCCTCAGCATTTCTATACTCTTAACAGGTCTAAGCTTTATCATATACCTCCCCCCTACATTATTTCTCCCAAAATGCATCCCGTCGCATTTATCAGGATTGAATTCCATCTGCCATTTATCTGCCCAATCTACCAGCCTATCTATGTCCTGCTGCATCGCCTGACAATGCTCCTCACTATCCTCAAGTCCAGCCATCTTTGTGTCATATGGTATGCTTACCTTCAACGGAAGGGGCATCGAGTATAAATGGAGGCAAATTCTGTTACAGTTGTATAAAACATTCTTAGGCTACATTTGGAATACTGTATCCAGTTCTGGTCACCACACTACTAGGAGAATGTGGAGCCTTTAAAGAGAGTGTATAAAAGGTTTACCAGCATGTTACCTGGTATGGAGGGTATTAGCTATGAGGAGAAAGTGAATAACTGGGATTGTTCTTCCCGGAAAGGCAGAAGCTAAGGGACAACCTGATAGAAGTTTAAATAGGGTGAATATTGGAAACTTTTCTGAGGACAGAAATGACAATTACAAGGGGGCACAAGTTCAACGTAATTAGTTCAGTGGAGCTGTTTGGGGGATGTTTTTTACAGAGGGTGGTGTGGGACCTGGAATGCACTGCCAAGAGAAAGCATCCTTCTGGTTGTATCACAGCTTGTTATGACTCCTGCTCTCCCCAAGACCTCAACAAACTACTTACAGTCATGAAAGAAGCCCAGTCGATTAGGCAAACCAGCCTCCCATCCATTGATTCTGTTTACACTTTCTGCACCTCAGCAAAGCAGCCAGCATAATTAAGGACACCACGCATCCTGGACATTCTCTCTTCCATCTTCTTTCATCAGGAAAAAGATACAAAAGTTTGAGGTCACGTACCATTCGACTCAAGAACAGCTTCTTCCCTGCTGCGATCAGATTTTTGAATGGACTAATCTTGCATAAAGTTGATCTTTCTCTGCACCCTAGCTATAATTGTAACACTACATTCTGCACTCTTCCTTCCCTTTCCCATGTACAATATGCTTTGTCTGCACAACATGCAAAAAACTTTCCACTTTGTCAGTGAACATCACCACTTCTGACTTTATGATGGACAGAAGGTCATTGATGAAGCAGCTGAAGATTGTTGGGCCAAGGATACCACCCTGAGGGACTCCTGCAGAGATGTTCTGGAACTGGGATGACTGACCTTCCACAACAATAACCACGTCATTAGTGTATGCTTAAACTAGACCAGTTGATGGGCAACACGACAGCTCAGTGACTATCACTGTTGCTGTGCAGATACATGGATTTGGGCTGGTATCTGTGGGAGATTGCGCATTCTCCCCGTGCTTGTATGGGTTTTCTCTGGGTGCTCCGGTTTCCACTCACACCCCAAAGATGTGCCCTTAGGTTGATTGGCGAAACGAATTGTCCCTAAATTGTCCCCCCAGTTTGGTTCCAATGCAGATTTCCATAAACATAGGCAAGAATCTTGGGTGGAAGTGGGAACTTTAAAATAGCAGCATTGACTCATTAAACCAAAGGGCCTCTTTCCCGTGCTGTGTTGTTCTTTGTTCTTTCTTTGGGATTTAATAATAGGAAATAAAGAAATGGCTGAGGCATTGAACAAGTATTTTACGTCAGTTTTCACAGTGGAAGACACAAATAAGAGCCAAACATTGATGTCAGGAAGGCTATTGCAGGTGAGGACCTAGAAACTACCATTATCAGTAAAAAAAAGTATTACGTAAACGAAGTTTAAGTTAAGAGTGGATAGGTTTTTAATTGACAAGGGAATTAAGGGTTACGGGGAGAAAGCGGGAAAGTGGTACTGAGCCACTACAGATCAGCCATGATCTTATTGAATGGTGGGACAGGTTCGAGGGACTGGATGGCCAACTCCTGCTCCTATTTCTTATGTTCTTATGTTCTTACGTAATGGGACTAAAGGTAGACAAGTCTCCTGGCCCTGAAGGAATGCATCCAAGAATACTAAAAAAGATGGCAGGGGAAATAGCAAATGTGCTCGTGATAATTTACCAAAACTCGTTGGACTCTGGGGTGGTTCCTGCAGATTGGAAAATAGCAAATGTGACATCACTGTTTAAAAAAGGAGGTAGACAAAAGGCATATAGTTATTCAGTTAGCTTTACTTCTGTATTGGGAAATACTTGAACCTAACATCAAGGAAGAAATAGCGAAGCATCTAAATAAAAATTATCCCATTGGTCAGATGCAGCATATGGATTCATGAAGGGCAGATTATGTTTGATTAATTTAGTGGAATTCTTTGAGAATATTACTTGTGCGGTAGACATTGGAGAGTCTGTGGATGTGGTGTATCTGGATTTCCAGAAGGCATTTACAAGATGCCGCACCTAAGGCTGCCGATTAAGGTGTACAGTGTTACAGGTAATGTATTAGCATAGATAGAAGAATGGTTAACTAACAGAAAGACAAGAGTGGGGGATAAATAGGTGTTTTCCTGGTTGGCAATCAGTGGCCAATGGTGTGCCTCATGGATCAGTTTTGGGACTATAATTGTTTACAATTTACATAGATGATTTGGAGTTTGCATATGACACTGAGATGAGTGGCAGAGCAAAGTGCACAGGACACTGAAAGGCTTCAAAGACGTATAGATAGTTTAAGTGAATGGGTGAGGGTCTGGCAGATGGAGTACAATGTTGGTAAATGTGAAGTTATCTATTTTGGTGGGAATAACAACAAAATGGACTATTCATATCATCATAGAATCCTACAGTGCAGAAGGAAGCCATTCATCCCATTGAGTCTGCATTGACCACAGTCCCACCTAGATCTTATCCCACAACCCCATGCATTTACCCTAGCTAGCCGTCTGACACTAAGGGGAAATTTAGCATGGTCAATCCACCTAACCTGCATATCTTTGGATTGTGGGAGGAAACCGGAGCACCTGGAAGAAACCCATGCAGATGCAGGGAGAATGTGCAAACTCCATACACAGTGATTCGAGCTGGGAACCGAACCCATGTCCCTGATGCTGTGAGGCAGCAAAGCTAGCCATTGTGCCACCCTAAAGACTTTGTCTTCCGTCCCAGATATTTTGTAGCTCCCAATGGGAGAACTGAATCCTGGTCTCCCACATGACAGGCAGGGATACTAACCACTATAGCAACCACTGTACAAATGAGAACTATTATTTAAATGGCAAAAAAAATTGCAGCATGCTGCTGTGCAGAGGGACCTGAGTATCCTTGTGCGTGAATTGCAAAAAGTTGGTTTGCAGCTGCAGCAGATAATTAAGAAGATAAATGGAATTTTATAATCATAAAGATTTACAGCATGGAAATAGGCCCTTCAGCCCAACTTGTCCATGCCATCCAGTTTTTAAACATTAAGCTGGTCCCAATTGCCCACATTTGGTCCATATCCCTCGATACCCATCTTACCCATATAACTGTCTAAATGCTTTTAAAAGACAAAATTATACCTGCCTCTACTACTACCTCTGGCATCTTGTTCCAAACACTCATCATCCTCTGGATGCTTTTGTATCTCTCTCCTGTTACCTTAAACCTATGTCCTCTAATTTTAGACACACCTACCTTTGGAAAGGATGTTGACCATCTACCTGATCTATGCCCCTCATTATTTTATCTATAATATCACCCCCAAGCCTCCTAAGCTCCAGGGAAAAAAGTCTCAGTTGATCCAGTCTCTCCTTATACCACAATCCATCAAGTCCCAGTAGCATCCTGGTAAATATTTACTGCACTTTTTCCAGTTTAATAATATCCATTCTATAATAGGTGACCAGAACCATACACAGCATTCCAAGTGTGGCCTTACCAGTATCTTGTACAATTTCAACAACACATCCCGTGATTCAATGTTCTGACCAATGAAACCAAGCGTGCTGATGGAGGAAATAAGGATAATCTGGTACTAAAAGGCTGAAAAATCAGAGTAGACGAATTTAGAAATAAATATAGTATAGAACATCTCTGACATATTTGAAATTACAAAGGTGCAATTGCATAGAAACACATATAACCGCACTTAAAGATTTTAAATATGCATTTTAGAAAATATTCTGTGTACAGTTTGGCCAAATGCAGACAGCCACAAGGCATAATGGATGAAAGCTTAGTGAGGTGAACCACATTTTTTAAGAATGTTGGAAAGTTGAGTTTGTGAAGTTGAAATTTGATGTTAAGAAAGACGTAAAACATTGTAAAAATGCCAGAGGGACCATTGTATGGTCCCTTTAAAAGTTGGTGTTTCACTCCAGTGCTTGGAAGTTTAGAATATGAAGTACACACAGAACCCAATCTGAAACATTGGTACAAAAAAGTCAAGCAGTACTCTTGACAAAACAACCTTTTTTTTATTTTGCCCAATCAATTTAAAGATGGCACTCAGCTTCCAAGTACATAGAAAATATGGATTTTATGGTGTTGATATCATCAGACCAATCCTGTTGGAGGAAAATTAATAGGTCATCACAGTTATAAAACAGATTGCGGGGGAAAACCAGGAGAGCAACAGGCGGGTCATCTTTCAAGCCTCATGATCTCTCACGAGAAAGGTCAGCTCTCTCATCTCTGCCAGCTTCAGATATGTCTTAAGAGAATGCACCACCTAACTCACAAAAGGGACCAAATCAGAAAGAACTCACAGATAGAGAAATCAACAGAGGAACTCCAAAAGATTCCTAAAGCCACAAAACCTGGTGATTTTTTTTTTGAGTGACTGAATTCTATTGTCATATTCTTCAGTTAAGGAATGGATATTGTATTTATTTGAATAGTATTCCATTAGAATCTTATTTTACTCACTATGTCATTTATTTAGTTAAGTTCCCCTGTTTGTTGAATAAATAAATAGTTAATTGTACATTTTAAAGTCAGTGTCAAGTATTTCTGTCAGAATCATAAAATCATACAATGCAGAAGGAAGTATTTGCCCATCAAGTCTGCACTGGCCACAAAGCCACCCAGACCCTATCCTCACAACTACATGTATTTACCCTAGCTAGTTTCCCTGACATTAAGGGGCAATTTAGCATGGCCAATACACCTAACCCGCACATCTTTGGACTCTGAGAGGAATGATATGGAGATATGGCGTTGCCGGCATTGAACTGGGGTAAACACAGTAAGAAGTCTCACAACACCAGGTTAAAGTCCAATAAGTTTATTTAGTGGCACAAGCCATTAGCTTTTGGAGCTCTGCCCCTCATCAAGTGGTGAGAGTTCTGTTCACAAATAGGGCATATAAAGACACAAACTCAATTTATGCGAGTCTTTACAGGTAATCAAATCTTAAAGGGGTACAGACAATGTGAGTGGAGAGAGGTTACACACAGATTAAAGAGACATGTATTGTCTCCAGCCAGGACAGATTTTGCAAGCCCAGCCAAGTCGTGGGGGTTACAGATAGTGTGACATGAATCCAAGATCCCAGTTGAGGCAGTTCTCATGTGTGGAACATGGCTATCACTCTCTGGTCAGTGACTCTGCACTGTCATGAATTGTGTCGCTTTGGAGAACACTTATCCAAAGGTCAGAGGTTGAATTCTTGTGACCGCTGAAGTGTTCCCCAACAGGAAGAGAACATTCTTGTCTGGTGATTCTCGAGCAGTATTCATTCATCCGTTGTCATAGTGTCCCCAGTGTACCATGCCTTAGAACATCCTTTCCTGCAGTGTATCAGGTAGACAATGTTGGCTGAGTTGCAACTGTATATACTGTGCACCTAGTGGATGGTGTTCTCACATGAGATGATGGCATCCGTGTCAATGATCCATCACATCTTGCAGTGATTGCTGTGGCAGGTTTGTGTGGCGTCATGGTCATTGTTCTCCTGAAGGTTGAGTGATTTGCTGCAGACAATGGTCTGTTCAATTCACTGTATTACAAGCCCACGGATAACCTCACTTTGCTCCACTTCTCAGCTTTCACCCTAAACACGTTAAAGAATCCATCCCCTCCGTATACACAGCATCTGTTAGATGAGAAGGATTGCAACAGACACCTCCAGATCTGAAAGATGCCCTCATAAGAACAAGTTATGGCACTCAACTCATCAATCAACAGTTCCAACGCACCACAGTGAAAAATCATACCGACCTCCTCAGAAGACAAACACAGGACACGGCGGACAGAATGGCCTTCATCATCAGTACTTCCCTGGTGTGGAGAAGCTACAACATCTTCTCTGGAGCCTTCAATGTGTCATTGATAAAGATGAACATCTTGCAAGGCCATCCCCACACTCCCACTTCTTGCCTTCAAACAACCACACAACCTCAAACAGCAAACTACCTAGCCTTCAAGGGAACAGTGACCACAACACCACACAACCGTGCCACAACCTCTGCAATTCTCATCCAAATTATTAATATAAATAACAAAAAACAGTGGATTCAGCATCGATCCCTGTGGCACACTGCTAGTTACAGGCCTCCAGTTTCAAAAACAACTTTCTACTATCACCCTTTGTCTTCTGTCAAGCCGATTTTGTATCCAATTAGTATCTCACTCCGGATCCCATGAGATTTAACATTATGCGACAAACCTACCATGTGGTACCATGTCAAAGGCCTTGCTAAAGTCCATGTAGACAACATTAACTGCACTGTCCTCATCTACCTTCTTGGTTGTCCCTTCAAAAGACTCAATCAAATTCACAAGACATAATTTTCCACTCAGAAAGACTTGCTGTCTCTAATCAGTCCCAGCCTCTCTAAATGTCTGTAGATTCCTTCTCTTAGCAACCTTCTAACAACTTAACTGATGTGAGGCTCAACTGTCTCTAGTTCCCAGGCTTTTCCCTGCAGCGCTTCTTAAACAAAGGCACAACATTTGCCACCATTCAGTCATCAGGCATCTACCTGTGGCTATCAATGATTCAAATATCTCTGATGGACGACCAGCAATTTCCTCCTTAGCCTCTCACAACATCCTGGGATATACTTCATCAGATCTCAAGAATTCATCTACCTTGGTATGCTTTAAGACTTCCAGCACCTTCTTCTTTGTAATACTCCTCAAGACATCATATTTGTATTTGTCCTTCATTGCTAGAGGGATGGAGATTAAAAACAGGAAGGTTATGTTGCAGCTGTATAAGATGCTGGTGAGGCCATATCGTCAGCAAAACTGCATACAGTTTTGGTCTCCTTACCTGATAAAGGATGTACTGGCACTGGAGGGGATGCAGAGGAGATTCACTAGGTTGATTCTGGAGTTGAGAGAGTTGGCTTATGAGGAGAGGCTGAGTAGAGTGGAACTATACTCATTGGAATTCAGAAGAATGAGAGGAGATCTCATAGAAACATATAAAATTATGAAGGGAATAGATAAGATAGTAGCAGGGAGTTTATTTCCACAGGAAGGTGAAACTAGTATTAAGGGGCAAAAGCCCAAAATAAGGTTTTAAAGTTTATTGATTTGTGTCAGAAATAGGCTTACATTAACACTGCATTGAAATTACTGTGAAAATCCCCTAGTCACTACACTCTGGTGCCTGTTTAGGTACACTGAAAGAAAATTTAGCACTGCCAGATGGGCATTGCCCGGGTGTCCAGGTGGGCATTGCCAAGGGATGCATCCCCTTGCCCTCAGCCTGCCTGGGGAACCTTAATGGCCTTCGGTTACACTGCTCCCTGTTTATGAGGAGCTTGTCTATTCCTCGCTGGCAAGAACCATTCCCAGCCAGGTCATAAAGTGAGGCGGACCCAGACGATTGAGACCCGAACTCACTAAGCAGATGTTTAACAACATTAAAATAAATTTCCATATATTAATCTCCCTCTTGCTCATTTCCAGCAAGGGGATGACCATGCCGGAAATCTGGTACTTGTAAAATGGTACCTGTTGTGAAAACTAGCGCCAATTGCACTAAGTGCTTTACAGTCGACTTTACAACATTGGTAAAATCACTCCCTTATATTATAGGGCTTAAGGCTTTGATGTTGAATGAATTGAAGGATGAAATGCTGAACATATAGAGGTTACGTGAGGTCCAGGTATATGGGGAGTGAATGAGAAGCCATAAATACTGATGGGGAATAGGTGTGGAATGCTGAGGGAGATGAGAGCAATTAGGAGAATCAAGTTCCCAATTTAATACAATATAAACCCAACAAGGACACTGGCCCAAGTCATGTTGAAGTCCTCATTAGGATCATCCACAGAGGACACTTTGTAAATATTTCAATCTTGTTTTGAATTGGTGTTGTTATATGTTATCGCGAGAATAAGATCCAACAACACTATTTGATTATAGTTCTCACGTTAAAGCTTCACGCATGATGCATTTACTTGTCCCTTCAGTACACGGACAAAAAAAGCCTGAGGCATCGTGTCCATATGCCAGATTGTGTCCTACCGAATGGGACATGAGCATAGCACGCTGCCCAGTGGTTGGTCGACGATCCTAAAAGGGAACAAAAGAAAAGTTTGGTGAAAATGCTACAAATATACCAATAATAAGGTATTGGGCAAGGTACTGGAGAGAATTAATAGGGATAGGATTTATAGTTATTTAGAGAGAAATGAATTGATTGGGGATAGTCAGCATGGTTTCGTGAAGGGTAGGTCATGCCTTACTAACCTCATTGAGTTTTTTGAGAAAGTGAACAGAGAGGTGGATGGGGGTAAGGCGGTTGATGTAGTATATATGGACTTTAGTAAGGCTTTTGATAAGGTGGCCCATGGAAGACTTCTACAGAAAATGCAGATGTGTGGCATAGAGGGTGATTTAGCTAATTGGATTAGAAATTGGCTGGCAGATAGAAGACAGAGGGTGGTGGTTGATGGGAGATATTCATCGTGGAGTTCGGTGACAAGTGGTGTGCCTCAGGGTCTGTTTTGGGGCCCCTGCTGTTTGTAATTTTTATAAATGATCTGGATGAGGGTATTGAGGCATGGATCAGTAAATTTGCAGATGACACTAAAGTCGGTGGAGTGGTAGATAGTGAAGAGGGGTGTTATAGTTTACAGAGTGACTTGGACAAGTTGCAGAGCTGGGCCGAGAGGTGGCAAATGGAGTTTAATGTGGAAAAGTGTGAGGTAATGCACTTTGGCAGGAACAATAAATGTGTAGAGAATAGGGCTAATGGTAGGGCTCTTAATAGTGTTGAGGAACAGAAGGATCTTGGTGTATGTGTCAATAGATCCCTGAAAGTAGGCAGTCAAGTGGATAAAGTTGTTAAGAAGGCATATGGAGTCTTAGCTTTTATTGGTAGGGGGATTGAATTTAGAGCCGCAGCATCATGTTGCAACTGTACAAAACTCTAGTGCGGCCGCACTTGGAGTATTGTGTGCAGTTCTGGTCCCCACATTATAAGAAAGATGTGGAGGCATTGGAGAGGGTACAGAGGAGGTTTACCAGGATGTGCCTGGTATGGAGGGCAGGTCCTATGAAGAGAGGTTGAAGGATTTGAGGTTGTTTTCGTTAGAAAGGAGGCGGCTAAGAAGGGATCTTATTGAAGCATATAAGATGATTAGAGGTTTAGATAGGGTGGACAGTGATAGCCTTTTTCCTAGGATGGAGAAAGCTAGCACGATGGGACACAGCTTTAAATTAAGGGGTGGTAGTTATAGGACGGATATCAGAGGTAGGTTCTTTACCCAAAGGGTGGTTCGGGAGTGGAATGCCCTGCCTGCAGCTGTTGTAGATGCGCCAAGTTTGGTGGCGTTTAAGAGGTTAGTTGATAAGTACATGGAAGAGAAGGGAATGGTTTAGTTTGGAGGGGCATTGCTTTTTATTTTGGTCGGCACAACATCGAAGGCCAAAGGGCCTGTTCTGTGCTGTATTGTTCTATGTTCTATGTTCTATGTTCTAATAAGACATTTCATAGACTCACATAAATGCTTCATATTGCCTCATCACAAGAAAAATTGTACATAAAGGTATATTACTACCTGGACTAGTAATCCAGAGGGTCAGATAAACATTCCAGGACATAGTTCCAAATCCCAGCAAAGGAATGTTAGGGGTGGAATGTATGTTCAATTAATAAATCAGCAGCTGAAAGCTAATTGCACTGTTTTTGTTATTAATTTGTGGGACATGGGTGTCACTGGCTGGCCAGCATTTATTGCCCATCCCTAGTGGCCGAAGGCAGTCGAGATTCAACCATATTACATAGAACATACAACGTAGAACACTACAGCACAAACAGGCCCTTCGGCCCACAAGTTGCACCGATCATACCCATACCTACTAGGCCATAGAACTATCTGTAATGCCCAATCCCATTTAATCCCATGTACTCATCCAGAAGTCTTTTAAAAGATCCGAGGGAGTTCGCCTCCACCATCACTGATGGCAGCCGATTCCACCTTCTCACTACCCTCTGAGTGAAAACTTATCCCTAACATTTCCTCTGTACTTGTTGCTCAGCACCTTAAACCTGTATCCTATTGTAGCAACCATTTCAGCCCTGGGAAGTAGCCTCCAAGAATCCACCCTATCTATACTATCAATATGAATATTAGAGGGCAGTTTTTCACACAAAGGGTAGTGGGGGTGTGGAATGCACTGCCGAGTAAGGTGGTGGGAGCAGGCACGCTGGGGCTGTTTAAGGGTCTCTTGGAGGTTAGCTGGAGTGTTTCAGAAATGTTTAAACTAATAGGGAGGGAGGGTGGGGAGACAGCAGGAACTGGGAGTGGGATAGAGAGGGATGATAGGGCAACACCAGTAGGTAGAAAGGAATATCCGAGAGCTGAGGGTCTTCAGTGCATGTGTTTTAATGCGAGGAGTGTGACTGGCAAAACAGATGAACTGAAGGCAATAATGTTCACGAGGAGTTTAGACGTGGTGGCGGTGACCGAGACGTGGTTGAAGGAGGGGCAAGACTGGCAATTGAATATTCCAGGGTATAAGTGTTTTAGGTGTGACAGAGTTGGTGTGAAGAGAGGCGGGGGAGTGGCTTTATTAGTTAAGGACAACGTCATAGCAGTGCAGAGGGAGAGAGGTATGGATGATTTAGGAATTGAGTCTCTATGGGTGGAGTTGAGGAATAGGAAGGGAGTGGTTACTCTGTTGGGTGTTTACTACAGACCGCCCAACAGCCCGCGGGCCGTGGAAGAAGGGATATGCAGGGACATTTTAGATAAGTGTAGGAAAAATAGGGTGGTAGTGGTGGGAGATTTCAATTTTCCTGGAGTAGATTGGAGTGTGCCCAGGGCTGTAGGAGTGGATGGGGAGGAATTTGTACAGTGTGTTTTGGAAGGGTCCTTGGAGCAGTATGTGGATGGCCCGACTAGAGAGGGGGCTATACTGGATTTGGTTCTGGGGAATGAGCCAGGCCAGGTGGTTGACGTCGAGGTAGGAGAGCAGGTGTCAAATAGTGATCACAACTCTGTCTGCTTTAGGATATTAATGGAAAAGGATGAGACTGGCCCAAAAGGGAGGGTATTTAACTGGGGGAGGGCTAGATACGGCCAGATTAGGCAAGATCTTAAAGATACGGATTGGGATAAGCTTTTTGAGGGCAGGTCGACGAGGTACATGTGGGAGTCTTTCAAGGGAAAACTAAACTCTCTGCAGGAAAGATATGTGCCGGCAAGGAGGAAGGATGGGAAAGGTAGGATTAGAGAACCTTGGCTTACCAGGGAGATTGAGGACTTGATCAAGAAAAAGAGAGAGGCTTACATTAGATCTAGGCAACTAGGGACTGAGATAGCGCTGGAAGCTTATAGAGAGTGTAGACGGGATCTTAAAAGGGGTATTAGAAAGGCAAAAAGGGGCCATGAGGTGGCTCTGGCAGGTAGGATTAAAGAAAATCCAAAGGCATTTTACACCTATGTAAGGAGCAAAAGGATGGTTAGAGGCAAGATTGGACCTCTTAGGGACAGTGGAGGGGATCTATGCTTAGAGCCTGAGGGAATGGGGGAGATCCTGAATGAATACTTTGCGTCGGTATTCACGCAGGAGACTGGACAGATGTCTGTGCCTGATGTTGACAAAGTTGAGGATCGGTTGAGGGAAATAAGGATTACGAGGAAAGAGGTGTTGGG
Source organism: Sphyrna mokarran (assembly GCA_024679065.1). Taxonomy (NCBI): domain Eukaryota; kingdom Metazoa; phylum Chordata; class Chondrichthyes; order Carcharhiniformes; family Carcharhinidae; genus Sphyrna; species Sphyrna mokarran. The sequence continues at coordinate 4,142,267 of JAGIQG010000001.1, forward strand.
GCTGTTAGGCAGCTTAAAGACATATAAAGCTCCGGGGCCTGATGGCATTTACCCCAGGCTGCTAAGGGAGTTGAGGGAAGACTTGGCTGGGCCTCTGACGCAAATCTTTGTCTCTTCCTTGGACACAGGTGAGGTCCCAGAGGACTGGAGGATAGCAAACGTAGTACCGTTGTTTAAAAAAGGTCAGAGGGATCACCCAGGGAACTATAGGCCGGTGAGCTTGACTTCAGTTATAGGTAAGCTAATGGAGAGGATCCTTAGGGACAGGATGTATGAGCATCTGGAGCGCTGCGATCTGATCAGGGATACGCAGCATGGCTTCGTCAAGGGGAAGTCTTGTCTTACGAATCTAGTGGAATTTTTTGAAGAAGTGACAAAAACAGTTGATGAAGGACAGGCTGTTGATGTCGTCTACATGGATTTCAGTAAGGCGTTTGACAAGGTTCCTCATGGTAGACTGATAGAGAAGGTGAAGGCGCATGGGATACAGGGTCGGGTATGTAGATGGGTCGAAAACTGGCTCGGAAGGAGGAGACAGAGGGTAGTAGTGGAAGGCTCTTTTTCCAGCTGGAAGCCTGTCACTAGTGGAGTGCCACAAGGCTCAGTACTAGGTCCTCTTCTATTTGTGGTCTACATAAACGACTTGGAAGTAGGGGTAGGTGGTGAGATCAGCAAATTTGCTGATGACACCAAGATGCTTGGATTGGCGGGTACAGAAGAGCAGTGTCAGGCAATACAACAGGACATAGACAGGTTGGTAGATTGGGCAGATAGATGGCAAATGGAATTTAATCCGGAAAAATGCGAGGTGATGCATTTTGGCCGGAAAAATGTAGAAGAGAATTATAGGATAAAAGGTAAAACTATAAGGAGCATAGAGACGCAGAGAGACTTGGGGGTGCAGGTTCACAAGTCTCTGAAGGTGTCCTCACAGGTGGAGAAGGTGACAAAGAAGGCGTATAGTATGTTAGCTTTCATAGAAAAGGGTATAGAATATAAGAGTAGGAGTTTGATGTTGCAGTTGTATACAACTTTGGTTAGGCCTCACTTGGAATACTGCGCCCAGTTCTGGTCTCCGTACTATCGGAAGGATGTGGAGTCCTTGGAGAGAGTGCAGAGGAGGTTTACCAGGATGCTGCCTGGTATGGAAGGACTGTCCTATGAGGAACGATTAGATAGACTGGGGTTGTTTTCCCTTGAAAGACGTCGGCTTAGAGGGGATCTCATAGAGGTGTATAAGATTATAAGGGGTATAGATAGAGTAAATGGAGGTAAACTTTTTCCACCTTTAGAAATGGATAGGACGAGAGGTCATGGCCATAGGGTGAGGGGGGCTATGTATAGGACGAATATTAGAGGGCAGTTTTTCACACAAAGGGTAGTGGGGGTGTGGAATGCACTGCCGAGTAAGGTGGTGGGAGCAGGCACGCTGGGGCTGTTTAAGGGTCTCTTGGACAGCCACATGAGCGGTATGCAGATAGAGGGATATATTAGGACTGTTTAACTACGGCTTTTTTCCACAGGTAATTCGGTCCATAATTTGAGCATGCATTCGGCAGGTGGTGCGGGTACAGCTCTTGGATGTTGATTCATGGGTTGCCTGGTACCTCATGTCGTATATGAGTGCTTTATGTGGACCATCTGAAGGGCACCATGACAGCTCAGAGACTATCGATGTGGCTGTGCAGACACTTGGAATTGGGCCGGTGTCTGCGGGAGTTTGCGCGTTCTCCCCGTGGTTGCGTGGGTTTTCTCCGGGCACTCCGGTTTCCTCCCACAACCCAAAAATTCGCTCTTAGGCTGATTGGGTAACAAATTGTCCCTATGGTGAAAGTTTTCCAAATTAGGATTAATATATATATTATTATATAGGAATATTAAAATAGAATAATGTATTTGGTATTACGGTGGCGCGGGCTCGTTGGGCCGAAGGGCCTGTTTCCCGTGCTGTGTTGCTTAAAAAAAAAAATGAGCGGTACGCAGATAGAGGGATATATTAGGACTGTTTAACTACGGCTTTTTTTCACAGGTAATTCGGTCCATACTTGACCAACATTGAGCATGCATTCGGCAGGTGGTGCGAGTACAGCTCTTGGATGTTGATTCATGGGTTGCCTGGTACCTCATGTCGTAAATGAGTGCTTTATGTGGACCATCTGAAGGGCACCATGACAGCTCAGAGACTATCAATGTGGCTGTGCAGACACTTGGAATTGGGCCGGTGTCTGCGGGAGTTTGCGCGTTCTCTCCGTGGTTGCGTGGGTTTTCTCCGGGCACTCCGGTTTCCTCCCACAACCCAAAAATTCGCTCTTAGGCTGATTGGGAAACAAATTGTCCCTATAGTGAGAATTTTCCATATTAGGAATAATATATATTATTATATAGGAATAATATAATAGGATAATGGATTTGCTACTATATAGTTATGACGGCGGCGCGGGCTCCTTGGGCCGAAGGGCCTGTTTCCCGTGCTGTGTTGCTCTTTAAAAAAAAAATACCTCTCAACATTTTATAAACCTCTATCAGGTCACCTCTCAACCTTCATCTTTCCAGAGAGAAGAGACCTAGCTCTCTCAACCTATCTTCATAAGGCATGCCCCCCAATCCAGGCAACATCCTTGTAAATCTCCTCTGCACCCTCTCAATAGCTTCCATTATCCTTCCTATAGTGAGGCGACCAGAACTGCACACAATACTCCAAGTGGGGTCTGACAAGGGTCTTATAAAGTTGCAGCATTACCTCCCGACTCCGAAACTCAATTCCTCTATTAATGAAGGCCAGTACACCATGTCCCTTCTTGACCACATCCTCCACTTGTGGGGCAGATTTGAGTCCTATGGACCTGGACCCCAAGATCCTTCTGCTCCTCAACACTGCCAAGGCTCCTACCCTTGATATTGTACTCCTTCATCCCATTGGTCCTGCCAAAATAGACCACCACATTTATCTGCGTTGAAGTCCATCTTCCTCTTCTCCGCCCAGTTTTGCATCCTATCTATGTCCCACTGCAACTTCTGATATCCCTTCAGACTACCAAAGTCGGAGGAGTGGTAGATAGTGAAGAGGGGTGTTAAAGTTTGCAGAGAGACTTGGACAAGTTGCAGAGCTGGGCCGAGAGGTGGCAAATGGAGTTTAATGCGGAAAAGTGTGAGGTAATTCACTTTGGCAGGAATAACAAATGTGTAGAGTATAGGGCTAATGGTAGGACTCTTAATAATTTTGAAAAACAGAGGGATCTTGGTGTATATGTGCATAGATCCCTGAAAGTCGGCAATCAAGTTGATAAGGTTGTTAAGAAGGCACACGGAGTCTTAGCTTTTATTGGTAGGGGAATTGAATTTCGGAGCCGCAACGTCATGTTGCAATTGTACAAAACTCTTTTGGTTGGATCTTAATCGTGCTCTGGCCCAACTCAGCCTGCTACGTTCCAGAGAAAATAGTCCCAGTCTATCCAGCCTCTCCTTATCACTCACACCATTAAGTCTCGGTAGCATCCCAGTAAATCTTTTCTGCATGCTTTCTAATTTAATATACTTTTATAACAGTGACCAGAATTGCACACAGTATTCCAATGTGGCCTTACCAATGTCTTGTACAACTTCAACAAGACATGCCAACTCCTGTATTCAATATTCCGACTGATGAAATCAAGCATGCCAAATACCTTCTTCACCATTCTGTCTACCTGTGATTTCACTTTCAAGAGAGCTATGAACATGCACCCCTAGATCTTTTTGTTCTGTAACTCTCCCCAACACCCTATCATTAACTGAGTAAGGCCTGCCCTGGCTCATTTGTCTAAATTAAACTCCATCTGCCATTTGTCAGCCCACTGGCGTAATTGATCAAGGTCCCATTGCAGTTGGAGACACTTTCTTCACTGTCCACTATGTTACCAATCTTAGTGTCTCAGACAATTTTAATGAATAGGATATACATTACACCCAATAAGGAGATCTCATGAGACTCTCAGAAACTCTTAAGTTCACAAACTAATCTCCCATGTTATCCTGGGGCAACTGTTATTGGCCAAGGTAAATAATCCATTCTAATAATGATTAGCTCATTCCTGGCTGGGTTGGTCAAGGCTATTAAAAATTGGGAAATGGCTGTTAAAAATTTCATAATTTGAATACTGCGAGTGACATAATTTCAGAATGATTTAGAACATAGAACAGGCCCTTACAGCGCAGTATAGGCTCTTCGGCCCTCGATGTTGCGTCGACCAGTGGAACCAATCTAATGACCCTCTAACCTAAACTATTCCAATGTTATCCATATGCCTATCCACTGACCATTTGAACGCCGTCAAAGTTGGCGAGTCCACAACTGCTGCAGGCAGGGCATTCCACGCCCTTACTACCCTCTGAGTAAGGAACCTACCTCTGACATGCGTCCTATAACTACCACCTCTTAATTTAAAGCTACGTCCCCTCATGTTAGCCATCACCATCCGATGAAAAAAGTTCTCACTGTCCACCCTAAGTAACCCTCTCATCATCTTGTGTGCCTCAATTAGGTCACTTCTTAACCTTCTTCTCTCTAATGAAAATAACCACAACTCCCTCAGCCTTTCATCATAAGACCTCCCCACCATACCAGGCAACATCCTGGTAAACCTCCTCTGCATCCTTTCCAATGCCTCCACATCTTTCTTATAATGCGGCAACCAGAACTGTACACAATACTCCAAGTGCGGTTGCACCAGAGTTTTGTACAGTTGCAACATGACCTCACGGCTCCGAAATTCAATCCCTCTACTAATAAAAGCTAACACACCATACGCCTTCTTAACAACCTGGGTGCCAACTTTCAGGGAGCTATGCACATCTACACCGAGATCTCTCTGCTCGTCGACACTATTACGAGTCCTACCATTAGCCCTATATTCTGTACTCCTGTTACTCTTACCAAAGTGAATCATCTCACACTTTTCCACATTAAACTCCATTTGCCACCTCTCGGCCCAGCTCTGCAGCATGTCTATGTCCCTGTGCAAACTGTAACATCCATTCTCACTGTCTACAACTCCTCCGACTTTGGTGTCGTCAGCAAATTTACTAACCCATCCTTCTATGTGGTCATTTATAAAAATGACAAACAGCAGTCACTCCAAAACAGATCCCTGAGCTACACCACTTGTAACTGAACTCCAGATTGAATATTTCCCATCAACCACAACTCTCTGTCTTCTATCAGCTAGCCAATTCCTGATCCAAACTGCTAAATCACGCTCAATCCCATGCATCTGCATTTTCTGCAATAATCTACCATGGGGAACCTTATCAAACGCTTTACTAAAATCCATATACACCACATCAACTGCCTTACCATTATCCACCTCTTTGGTCACCTTTTCAAAAAACGTGATAAAATTTGTGAGGCATGATCTATCCTTTACAAAACTGTGTTGACTATCCGTAATCAATTTATTTCTTTCTAGATGATTATAAATCCCATCCCTTATAATTCTTTCCAAAACTTTGTTCACAACAGAAGTAAGGCTCATCTGTCTATAATTCCCAGGATGATCTCTACTCCCCTTCTTGAACAAAGGGACAACATTGGCTATCCGCCAGTTTTCCAGCACTATACCTGTAGCCAATGATGACATGAAGATCAAAGGCAAAGGCTCTGCAATTTCCTCCCTAGCCTCCCAGAGAATTCTAGGGTAAATCCCATCTGGCCCAGGGGACTTATCTATTTTCATACTCTCAAGAATTTCTAACACCTCCTCCTTTTGTACCTCAATCCCGTCTAGTCTACAACTCTCTATCTCAGTTTTCTCCTCGACTACACTGAAGTTTTCTTGCGTGAATAGTGATGAGAAATATTCATTCAGTGCCTCTCCAATCTCTTCAGGTTCCATGCACAACTTCCCACTGCAGTCTCCGACTGGCCCTAATCTTGCCCTAATCAGTCTTTTATTCTTGACGTACCTATAGAAAGCTTTAGGGTTGTCCTTGATCCTACCAGTTGAAGTCTTCTCATGTCTTCTTCTAGCTCTTCTTAACTCTCTCTTTAGCTCCCTCCTGGCTAATTTATAACTCTCCAGTGCCTTCATATCTCACCTTTATTTAAGCCTCCTTCTTCCTCTTCACCAGAGATTCAACTTCCTTAGTCCACCACAGTTCCCTCACTCGACCACTTCCTTCCTGCCTGATAGGTACATATTTATCCAGGACCAGCAGTAGTTGCTCCTTGAATAAGCTCCACATTTCAGATATTCCCAGCCTCTGCAGTTTCCTACTCCAACCTGTGTATCCTAAGTCTCACCTAATAGCCTCACAATTGTCTTTCCTACAGCTATAATTTCTGCCCTTTGATATATACCTATCCCTTTCCATCACTAAGGTAAACGTAACCAAACTGTGATCACGACAACCAAAGTGCTCACCTGCCTCCAAGTCTAACGCCTGGTCTGGTTCGTTACCCAGTTTGGTTCATTACAATTTGGAATTGCCTAAATTACTCTCTTTTGTACATTGCACCAGGCTTGGAAAATAATAAAATGTCTTTAACCAGAATACTGTCTACATGAGTTTTTGTGTTAGCTGAGCCATAATTAAGTGAAAGCCAGCTTAATACTTAGCCTCTGAAAAAATGCTTCAACAGCCTCTTCAAGTCAAGTTTCTCTTATGGCAATGATATCATGCTGTCATGTGTTTGTGCCCTCAGTTTGAGGTTGATTAACTGTTCTTTGTAATAACATTGTTTTTCATTCCTTTGTGGGATGAAGGCATTGCTGGCAAGGCCAGCATTTGCTGCCCATCCCCTGACCTGAAGTCAGAATCTTCCCAAACAAATTCTAAGTGCCAGAGCAGTGTGTAAACAAGATTCCTCCACGTTGTTCTTTCTGATGTGTTCCACATCGCAATCTTTCAACACTTCGTGTAATGATAGAGCCTCCATGTGACTCACACCCTCATAGCGGTTCCAGGCATGTGTCTCACCCAAAGTGGCCACAGCTGTGCGCCATTGACAAGAGGAAGACAATTTAAACACTAACGATGCATATACACTCAGTCACCGTGTAGAGCAGCCCCTGGCTTTACAAAGTGAGAGTTCGGATGGTTGCTGGATGCTGTGGAAGAAGGGAGAGCCAATTTTTTTCCCCAGGATGATCGACAGCTGAGGGATCAGGCTACCTGGGAAATGGTGAAGGCATTGGTACAGGAGACTGATGCCCAATGCAGCAAAAAATGAATGACCTTGTTTGGGATGCAAGGGTGAGTGTCCATCAGTCTCATTCATCACACATATAGATCGATTTCCTGTCATCCCATGGCCTTCCAGTACCTAACTCCCTTGCATCTACATCCAATCGCTCTGGTACACCCCTGCCTGCTGAGGCACGGCCCCACCCAATTGCCCCCATCCCCAACACCTTGCACCCTTCCAGTCATCAGGCTTTCAAACTCCCTTTCAGTCTCTGCAGGAGAAGAAGGCCCATAGTCCCCAGAGCAGAAGACGACCAGAGAATGAATCCCTGAGCTGTGTATCCTAAAATGTGTGAGGAGTGTGCACTGGAGCTGTCAGGCAGGTCTAGAGCTTGGGATTCAATTCTGTCATATTGTGGTCACTGCCCCAAGGGGTTCCTTCATCTTAATTCCTTGATCAAGACCACCCCATTACACATCACCAGATCCAAAAATGCTTGTTTCCTGGTGGGCTCTAGTGCAAGCTGCTGCAAAAAAAATTCCGTAAATTCTTTATCTTGTGATCCGTTACCAACTTGATTTTCCCAGTCCATCTGCATATTGAATTCTCCCATGATTGCTATAATGTTGCTTTTCTTATATACCTTTTCTATTTCCTGACGTATTTTCTGTCTGACACCCTGAATACTGTTAGGAGGCCTATACATAGTAACATATAGGCATAATGGGCCCTATTTTACCATTTTGATTCTAAGTACTGGGCAACTTGAAACTGGGAGTTTTAGGCCTGTTTTGAGCCACTCCCATATGGACTTAGCCTGCAAAAATATCAGCAATTCTAAATCGTGCCCGTGCTATGGGCGGGGTTTAATACACCCAAAACCCTGCAGTTTTGATCGTAGCCTCCAACTGCGCATGCACAAAAAAATGATAGAATGAAGCTCCCCTGCCACGTCCCTCCCGGGCTGGATAATGTCTCCCCTTGGCCCCTACTGACATTGCCCCATCCCCTCCCAACATTATTGACTCCGTTATTCCCCTCTCCCTCTGCCACTTAGACTGATTGCAACTCCCTTCCCCCCCACCAATCTCAAACAGAGTGGCAGCGGCCCTCCCCGTTTCCCCCCACTGATCACATGTAGAGTGATTTCCTCTCTCTCACCACCTCACTCTAGACCCTCCTGTACAAGGTCCCATGTCCTCCAGACTCCGATGGCTGTACGACATCTCCCTTTTTCTTCCCTGTCCCAATCATTGAAGTATTGATCCACCCCCATCAGCATATCTGCAAATGCTTACTTGCCTTCTCTTCAATGCTGACAAGCAAACTGCATGTAATTTGATGGAATGCTCTGCCAACTTGTCTGTTGCTGATCTGCCCTAATGAGGGGCAAAGATGGACAGGCAGGCAGTGCAGAAGAAAAATGACCAAACGACCAGTCCCCACTGAAGATGACCTCGGGAAGCTGCTGGGTGCAGCAGAGATGAGACGGGGCACTCCCTTCCCCCCAGTAGGACACAGAACGGGGGCGGGGGGGGGGATGGAAATGATGGCAAAACGTCCTGGAAGGCTTTTACTTCTTCCTTTGGTGCCAGGGCACTGTACCCTAGAACTGGGAGGCAGTTCTGCAAGAAGGTCAATGACTTCATCCAGGCAGCAAGAGTGAGTGCTGAACCCCATTTAGCATAGTCCCCCAAATCACTCCCAGATCCTTGCATCCCAACATCCTGCAAGCTTCCAGCCCCTGAGCACAAGCACCTCCTTCCTTCTCCCTACCCCAACAAGAGCCCCACTGTGATTACCGTCTGAGGGCTACTTCCTGATAGTCTGTAGGAGTCACACCACAATTTCTTTCATGGCTCTGTTCCCACAGGAGAAGACTGACCATAACACCTGAGAGATGGCAAAGACAGAGGTGGTGAGCCAGGCCTCCAGGTCCTCACCCTCCTTAAAGAGCAGGTGTTGGAGCTGTCCAGGGAAGAGGAAATGTGGGCTGTCAGCAACAGCATGATTGGGCTACAGCCAAGAAATGAGCAGCTATCAATTCTCAATTTGAAGCAACTTTAAGGGTCATGAGTTTGGGTGTATGAGGGGCAAAGTTTACAGGAGATGTACGAAGCATGTTTATTTGCACAGAAATGGTGGTGGGTGTCTGGTACTTGCTGCGTGGGGAGATAGTGGAGGGAGATATGAGAGTGACCTTTAAGGGGGGAGGGTGGGTATACAGTAGATATGCATTTGGGGTAGTCTATGACTATACGATAGCCTGGGGAAAACAAGAGTCTGTAACATCTAGTGGAGAGCACATTCAACATAACACTTAATCGGAGATTTAATTCAAGCTGCCTTCCGAAGCAGCTGTGATTACACTACAAGCCCATTGAAAAATTAGAAGTCAGGCACAGAGTGCTCTAACGATGTGTCATCCAGATTTGAAACATTGGCTCTATTCTCTCCCCACAGATGCTGTCAGACCTGCTGAGATTTTCCAGCATTTTTGGTTTTCGTTTCTTATTCTCTTCAGAGTGGCCACCTCAACGTCCATCAAACAAGCTTAGCTATTAGTTTGAGGTCACCTGCTAACTTGAGGTCAGTGTGACAATGCCAGTTATGCACAGTTGTGGAGCAAGGAAATACAAGGAGTGACAGAACACTCACCGTGATTACTCCTGCGGAATACTTTGGGGAGCACATACCAGAATAGATTGAATGAAGTGGATTTCCAGATGTTATCCGACCTCTGTAAAAGACAAATCAATGTTGAAAACAGAAAAGCATGAATCAAAGAACAATTAAAAATCTCCCATGGCATAATTAAACAGTTAATATCTATAAAGGACACGAAAACAACTTCATGCTCTTAGTGACTTCTATAGGTATTGCTACAGCAACTATTAAGATCATGGATTCCTTACTATGCAGAAGAAGGACATTTGGCTCATTGAGTATGCACTAAGTCTCTGAAAGAGCATCTTACCTCCAACCACCTGCTCTTCTGATCCCTTGCTACCCCTATAACCCTGCACATTTACTGTGACTAATCCAACAAATCTTTGCACACTACGGGGCAATTTAGCATGGCCAGTCCGTCTATCCTGCATATCTTTGGACTGTGGGAGGAAACCAGAAGGAACCCACGCAGGCAAGGGAAATGTGCAGCCTATACAAAAAGACAGTCACCCAAGGCCAGAATAGAACCAGGGTCCCCAGTGTGTGAGGCAGCAGTTGCTAACTGCTCTTGCTCCAGGGGGAGTACAGCGAAGGTTTACCCAGGCTGAATCCTGGGATGGCAGGTCTGTCATATGAGGAGAGACTAAGTCAGTTGGGATTATATTCACTGGAGTTTAGAAGAGTGAGAGGAGATCTCATAGCAACTTAAAAATTCTAACACTGTTGGAATTCTAGCAGAGAAAGAATGTTCCCAATGTTGGAGAGTCCAGAATTATGGGTCATAGTTTGAGGATAACATAGAACATAGAACACTACAGCTCAACTTGCGCCGATCATATCCATACCTACCAAGCCTATTTGTAACTCCCAATCCCATTAACTCCCATGTACTCATCCAGAAGTCTTTTAAAAGACTTTAGCGAGTTCACCTCCACCACCACCAATGGCAGCCGATTCCACTCACTCACCACCCTCTGAGTGAAAAACCTACCCTTAACATCCCCTCTAAATTTGCTTCCAAGCACTTAAACCTATGTCCTCTCGTAGCAATCATTTCAACTCTGGGAAATAGCATTAGAGAATCCACCCTATCTATTCCTCTCAACATTTTATCAACCTCTATCAGGTCACCTTTCAAACTTCGTCTCTCCAGGGAGAAGAGACTTACCTCTCTCAACCTATCTTCATAAGGCATGTCTCCTAATCCAGGCAACATCCTTGTAAATCTCCGCTGCACCCTCTCAATAGCTTCCACATCCTTCCTGTAGTGAGGCGACCAGAACTGCGCACAGTACTCCAAGTGAGGTCTAACAAGGATCTTATAAAGTTGCATCATTACCTCCCGACTACTAAACTCAATCCCTCGATTAATGAAGGCCAGTACACCATATGCCTTCTTGACCACATCCTCCACCTGCGAGGCCGATTTAAGAGTCCTATGGACCCAGACCCCAAGATTCTTCTGCTCTTCAATACTGCTAGACTCCTATCCTTGATATTGTACTCCTTCATCCCACTGGTCCTGCCAAAATGAACCACTACACATTTAAGTACATTTGCCTCGTCTCCACCCAGTCTTGCATCCTATGTATGGCACGCTGCAACTTCTGACATCCCTCCAGACCATCCACAACACCACCAACCTTCGTATTATCAGCAAACTTACTAACCCATCCCTCCACTTCCTCATTCAGGTCATTTATGAAAATTTATAAATCTTATTTATAAAATTTATAAATTTATAAACAGAGAGACTTGGACAAGTTGCAGAGCTGGGCCGAGAGGTGGCAATGGAGTTTAATGTGGAAAAGTGTGAGGTAATGCACTTTGGCAGGAATAATAAATGTGTAGAGTATAGGGCTAATGGGAGGATTCTTAATAGTGTTGATGAACAGAGGGATCTTGGTATATACGTGCATAGATCCCTGAAAGTAGGCAGTCAAGTCGATAAGGTTGTTACGAAGGCATATGGAGTCTTAGCTTTTATTGGTAGGGGGATTGAATTTCGGAGCCGCAACGTCATGTTGCAACTGTACAAAACTCTAGTGCGGCCGCACTTGGAGTATTGTGTGCAGTTCTGGTCCCCGCATTATAAGAAAGATGTGGAGGCATTGGAGAGGGTACAGAGGAGGTTTACCAGGATGTTGCCTGGTATGGAGGGCAGGTCTTATGAAGAGAGGCTGAGGGATTTGAGGTTGTTTTCGTTAGAAAGGAGGCGGCTAAGAGGAGACCTTATCGAAACATATAAGATGATTAGAGGTTTAGATAGGGTGGACAGTGATAGCCTTTTTCCTAGGATGGAGAAAGCTAGCACGAGGGGACACAGCTTTAAATTAAGGGGTGATAGTTATAGGACGGATATCAGAGGTAGGTTCTTTACCCAAAGGGTGGTTCGGGAGTGGAATGCCCTGCCTGCAGCAGTTGTAGATGCGCTAAGTTTGGTGGCGTTTAAGAGGTTAGTTGATAAGTATATGGAAGAGAAGGGAATGGTTTAGTTTGGAGGCGCATTGCTTTTTATATTGGTCGGCGTAACATCGAAGGCCGAAGGGCCTGTTCTGTGCTGTAATGTTCTGTGTTCTATGTTCTTATAGAACTGAGGTGAGAAGAAATTTCTTCACCCAGAGGGTGGTGAATGTGTGGAATTCGCTCCCACAGAAAGCAGTTGAAGCCAAAATGTTGTCTGATTTCAAGAAGAAATTAGATATAGCTCTTGGGGCTAAAGGGATCAAGGGATACACAGGGAAGTGAGAATCAGGATATTGAATCTGATTATCAGCCATGATCAAAATGAATGATGGGGGACGCTTAAAGGGCTGAATGGCCACCTCCAGCTTCTGGTTTCTGTATTATGCCACCATGATGCCCACAGAACATAGACCAATAAGCTTAATGTTGTATTGGGGAGGTTGCTAGAATCCATTATCAAAGATTTCATAACTTGGCATTTGGAAGGCAGTGGTATAATTAGACAAAGTCAGCATGTATTTACACAAGGGGAAAATCATGTTTGATAAATCTATTGGAATTTTTTGAGGATGTAACTAGTAGAGTTGACCAAGGAGAACCAGTGGATATGTCTTATTTAGGCACTCAGAAGTTCACACACAACAGCATGATATCAGGAAACTTGGTGAAATAAATAATGATGTCTTGAGAAGTGTACATATGAAAGAGAATGAAGAGCTGGGAGTCTTAAAGCACGTCAAGGTAGATAAATCCCCAGGACCTGATGAACTGTATCCCAGGACATTGTGGGAGGCTAAGGAAAAAATTGTGGGTCCCTTAGCCAAGATATTTGAAGCATCGATAGTCATGGCTGAGGTGCTTGAAGATTGGAGAGTGACAAATGTTGTGCCTTTGTTTAAAAAGGACTGCAGGGAAAAGCCTGGGAACTACAGGCCAGTGAGCCTCACATCTGTAGTGGGTAAGTTGTTGGAAGATATTTTGAAAGACAGACTCTACAGGGTTTCGAGACATAAGGATTGATTAGGAACAGTCAGCATAGCTTTGTGAATGGAAAATCATGTCTCATAAATTTGATTAAGTTTTTTGAAGGGGTAACCAAGAAGATAGACGACGACAGTACAGTTGATGTCTACATGGATTTTAGGAAGGCCTTTGACAAGGTACCGCATGGTAGGTTGTTGCATAAGAACATAGAACATTACAACGCAGTACAATCCCTTTGGCCCTTGATGTTGCGCCGACCAGTGGAACCAATCTAATGACCCCCTAACCTAAAGTATTCCACTGTTATCCATATGCCTATCCACTGACCATTTGAACGCCCTTAAGACTATTTGAACACCCTTGGTGAGGAATGAACAATAAATATTAGACCAGTCAGCAACACCCACATCCTAAAAACGACTTTAAACAAAGTCCTCTGAGTGCCGGTGAACTTGGATTTCTCTGTCTCTCACTGAGGTACACTAAATCGATGCAGTGCTTAGTGCACATTGAGGTGTGTGTGTGTGTGTGTGTGTGTGTGTGTGCAGGGTGAATACTGCAGTTGCAGTCCATCCTTAGGGTGTTGATTCAACCTGTTTCTAAGTGACTTGCTGCATATCAGAGAGAAAAGATGTCATTCATGATTTGCTCGTAGTACCAAACATTTTTAAAGTTTAAAGTTTATTTATTAGTCACAAGCAGGCTTACATTAACACTGCAATGAAGTTAATATGAAAATCCCCTAGTTGCCACACTCCAGCACCTTTTCGGGGACACTGAGGGAGACCTGATGAAGTGTATCCTAGAACACTGGGGGACGCTAGGGAGGAAATTGCAGTTTCCCTATTAGAGATATTATTATTGATAGCCCCGGGTGAGGTGCCTGAACAGGCCAATGAGCCTCACATCTGTGGTGGGTAAATTGTTGGAAGGTATTTTGAGAGACAGGATCTACAGGCATTTAGAGAAGCAAGGACTGATTAGGGACAGTCAGCATAGTTTTGTGAGTTTAAAATCATGTCTCACAAATTTGATTGAGCTTTTTGAAGGAGTAACCAAGAAGGTAGATGAGGGCAGTGCAGTTGATGTTATCTATGTTGACTTTAACAAGGCCTTTGACAAGGTACCGCTTGATACCGCATGTTGTTGCATAAGGTTAAATCTCACGAGACACAGGGTGAAGTAGCTAAATGGATACAAAATTGGCTTGACGACAGAAGCCAGAGGGTGATTGATAAACTGGGACTTTTTTCTCCAGAGTCTAGAAGGCTGAGGGGGTGATCTTTTAGAGGTCTATGAAACAATGAGGGGCAAACATCAGCAAAATAGTCAATATCTATTCCCAAAGGAAAGGAAGTCTAAAACTAGAGGGCATAGGTTGAAGGTGAGAGGGGAGAGATACAAAACAGTCTAGATGAGTAATGTTTTCACACAGAGGGTAGTGAGTGTCTGGAACAAGCTGCCAGAAGTAGTAGTAGTACATGTACAATTTTGTCTTTTAAAAAGCATTTAGACAGTTACATGGATAAGATGAGTATAGACGGATATGGGCCAAATGCGGGCAATTGGGACTAGCTTAGGGCTTTGAAAAAAGGGGGAGACATGGACAAATTGGGCCGAAGAACCTGTTTTCATGCTGTAAACCTCTATGATTCCTCTATGATTTTCTATGAACCAGATGTGGTTTCAAAGTAATGGATAATGGTTTCATGTTCATTAAACTTTTAATTCCAGAATTTATTGAATTCAGGTTTCACCATCTGCTGTGGTGGGATATGAACCTTGTTGCCGAGACCATTACCTGGGTCTCCAGATGCCCAATACAGAATCTCTGACACAGAATTCCAATATAGAATCCCTGGGTGCAACACATGGCACAGTGGTTAGCATCGGTATCTCACAGCACCAGGGATCTGGGTTCGATTTCCAGCTTGGGTTAATGTCTATGTGGCATCTCCATATTTGCCCTGTATCTGCATGGATTCCCTCTGAGTACTCAGTTTCGGTTTCCTCCAACATTCTGAAAGACATGCTGGTTAGGTGCATTGATCTGAACAGGCGCTGGGGTGTGGTGACTAGGGGAATTTCACAGTAACTTCAATGCATTGTTAATATAAGTCTTACTTGTGATACCAATAAATAAATGACTTTAAAAAACTTTACAGTGTAGAAGAAGGCCGTTCGGCTCATTGAGTCTGCACCAACTCTCCGAAAGAACATCTATCCTTCAACCCCCAGCTGCTTCACAGAGCCCTGTGACCCAGGTTCAATTCCAGCCTTGGGTGACTGTGGAGTTTGCACATTCTCTCCATGTCTGCATGCGTTTCCTCCGGGTGCTCCGATTCCCTCCCACAGTCCAAAGATGTGCAGGATGGTGGGTTGTCCATGTCGAATTGCCCCTCAGTGGCAGAGCGACTAAGCTAGGATAAATGTATGGGGTATGGGGATGGGGCCTAGGTGGGAATGTTGACAGGATAGGCTTGATGGGCTGAATGCCCCGTAGGATTCTATGATATCTAATTCTAACCAGGGTTGGTTTGTTGTGAAAGAATTATGTGTCAGATACTTACAGTATGAGTTGAGCATTGTCATGGGGTATCCTTGGTAGAAGGTCTCTTTGTCTCCAATGCCTGAATCGCTCCAGAGTCAGCACAAGATTATGGCTCAAAGAGATTTTATCCCTTGTCCACACCTCAACTCCAACCAGCACAATGCGAACATGCATCTTCGAAAAGTACTGATGAAAAGAAATGGTGTCATAAACTGAGCTGAATGAATTTCTCTGATAGGCACATGAAACTGAAAACAACCAATCACTGTGCAGCCAAATTCTCCTCCAATTCAATTTACAAGTTTGCTGACGACACCCCTGTAGTGGGTCAGGTTCAAACAATAACAAGAGATAGTACAGGAGTGAGATAGAGAATCTGGTGAACTGGTGCAGCAAGAGTAATCTCTCCCCCAATGTCAATAAAACCAAGAAGATTGTCATCAACTTCAGGAAGTGTAAAGGAGAACTTGCCCTTGTCTACATCAATGGAGATGAAGTAGAAAGGGTCAAAAACTTCAGGTTTCTTGGTGTCCAGATCACCAACAATCTGTCCTGATCTCCCTATGTCAACACTAGAGTTAAGAAAGTCCACCAATGCCTCTACTTTTTCAGAAGACTAAGGAAATTTGGCATGTCTGCCACAATTCTCACCACTTTTTACAGATGCACCAAAGACAGCATTCTTTCCGGTTATAACACAGCTTCTACAAAAAGTCGTGACGAAGCCTAGTCTATCACTCAAACCAGCTTCCCATCTATTGAATCTATCTACACTTCGTGCTGCCTCAGCAAAGCAGCCAACATAATTAAGGATCCTACACACCCCAGGCATACTCTTTTCAACCATTTTCCGTTGGGAAAAAGATGCAAAAGTCTGAGGTCATGTACCAACTGATTCAAGAAAAGCTTTTCCCTGCTGCCATCAGATTTTTGAATGGACCTATCTCACATTAAGTTGACCTTTCTCGACATGACTGCCTCCCCTTTCTTCCTAACCTCCCCTTTCCTTCACTATATATGGTATACTTTGTCTGCACAGTATGCAAGAAATAGTACTTTTCACTGTCTGTTAATATGTGACAATAATCAATCAAATCAAACTAAACAAGGTGATGATAGAATCTTCCAAGAAAATTGAAGAAGGAAATCAAAGATGCAAAGATGAGAAGACAGCACAGCGAAGGTGACAAATTAATGTTTCCTATCTGTCTTTATGAAGGACGGTGTTGTCAATGTCATAGTGGAAGCTGTTAAGATACTGGAAGGATTGTGAACTGAATAAAGTGTTGGACCAGAGCAGAAGAGGCAATATTATTGGATTAGCACTCCATTCCTTCTGACTTAACCAAGCAAGGAGCTGAGGATTTCTAGCCAGATTCTGACCTTGTGCTTGTTGAAATTACCTGATCAATAGGCCATGTTGTACAGGAAAACAAATATGAGAATAGAATACAGCCACAAAACCCTGCGCCAAATGCTACAATAAGAGTCTGGCAACATCAATTTTGAATCCAACCAATTTATTTGATAGTAAATCTGCGAGCTTTCGGCCTTTGTAGCCTTCGTCAGGCGAATCTGATGTCAGGCAAATTCGTCATTCGCCTGACGAAGGCTACAAAGGCCGAAAGCTCGCAGATTTACTATCAAATAAATCGTTTGGATTTAAAATTGGTGTTGCCAGACTCTTAGTGAGTTTACCCCAGTCCAACGCTGGCATCTCTACATCCAAATGCTACAAACCAGCTTCCAGGTACTCTGGGAGGTCTGGGAATAAATTTTAGTATAAAAGGTCAGTTTCAGTATGAAAGGTCAGTTTTACCATTGGTAAGACGCAGCATGGGTTCATGAAGGGCATGTCATTTTTAACTAATTTGGTGGAATTCTTTGAGAACATTACAAGCATATTGGACAATGGGGAACCTGTGGATCTGATATATCTGGATCTCCAGAAGGCATTTGACAAGGTGCCGCACTAAAGACTGCTACATAAGATAAAGGTGCACAGTGTTTCGGGTAATGTATTAGCATGGACAGAGACTACAGGATAGAGAATACAGGTTAACTAGCAGGAAGCAAAGATTGGGACTAAATGGATGTTTTTCTGGCTGGCGTTTAGTGACTAGTATGTGCCTCAAGGATCAGTGTTGGGACCGCAATTGTTTATGATTTACATAGATGATTTGGAGTTGGAGACCAAGTGTAGTGTGTCAAAGTTCACAGATGACACTGAGTGAAAGAACAAAGAGTGCAGCGGACGCTGAAAATCTGCAAAGGATACAAACAGTCTAAATGAGTGGGCAGGGAATGGCAGCTGTTGGTAAATGAGATCATTCATTCTAATAGCAAAATGGATTACTATTTAAATGGTAAAAAATTGCAGCATTCTGCTGTGCAGAGGAACTGGGTGTCCTTGTGCATGAATCACAAACAGTTGGTTTATTGGTGCAGCAGGTAATTAAGAAGGCAAATATAATTTTGTCCTTCATTGCTAGGGGGATGCAGTTTAAAAACAGTGAGGTTATGTTCAGCTGTATAAGGTATTATAGATGACACTAAGATGAGTGACCTAGAACACTATGTAGCTTTGGTCTCCTTATTTGAAAAAGGGATATACTGGCACACAAGAGGGTGCAGAGAAGATTCACAGGTTGATTCCAGAGTTGAGAGGGTTGGCTTTTGAAGAGACACTGTATGAACTAAGACTATATTCACTGGAAATTATAAGAATAAGGGGAGATCTTATGTAGAAGCAGGGAAGTTGTTCTTACTGGCAGGTGAAATTAGAGCTAAGAGCATGGCCTCAAAGTAAGAGGAAGCAGATTTAGGACTGAATTGAGGGGGAACTCCTTCACACAAAAGGTTCTGAATCAGTGGAATTCCCTGCCCAGTGAAACAGTTGTGGCTACTCCACTGAATGTTTTTAAGGCAAGGATAGATACATTTTTGAACAGTAAATGAATTAAGAGTTATGGTGAGCAAACGGGTAAGTGGATTTGAGTCCATGAAAAGATCAGCCATGAATTTACTGAACGGCAAAGCAGGCTTGAGGGGCCAGATGGCCTATTCCCAGGTTGTATGGTCTTAATGAGAAAAGTTATATTCAGTGTGAAAGGTCAGTTTCAGTGAGAAAGGTCAGGTGAAAATTGAATTGGAGGGAATTTGGCTACATAGTCATCGGTGTAAAAGGAGTATAGTAGGCAGCTCAGAATACAGATTGTGGGGCACCATATTGAGGATGATCATGGAGGTATTTCAGTGTGAAAGGTCAGTTCCAATGTGAAAGATCAGGCTTAGTGTGAAAGTAAGAAGTCTCAACACCAGGTTAAAGTCCAACAGGTTTATTTGGTAGCACAGCCACTAACTTTCAGAGTGCTGCTCCTTCATCAGGTGAGTGGAGTTTGTTTTCACAAACAGGGCACATGAAGACACAAACTCAATTTACATAATAATAGTTGGAATGCAAATCTGTACACGTAATCAAGTCTTAAAAGTACAGGCAATGGGAGTGGAGAGAGGGTTAAGCAAAGGTTAAAGACATGTGCATCGTCTCCAGCCAGGACAGTTAGTGAGATTTTGCAAGTCCAGGCAAGTCATGGCGGTTACAGATAATGTGACATGAACCCAAGGTCCCAGTTGAGGCCATCTTCTTGGGTACAGAACTATCAGTTTCTTCTCAGCGACACTGCGTTGTCGTGTGTTGCAAAGGCTGCCTTGGAGAATGCTTACCCGAAGATCAGAGGCTGAATGCCCGTGATGCTGAAGTGTTCCCCAACAGGAAGAAAACACTCTTGCCTGGTGATTGTCGAGCGATGTTCATTCATCCGTTGTAGTCAGGTCTGCATGGTCTCCCTAATGTACCATGCCTAGGGACATCCTTTCCTGCAGCATATCAGGTGGACAATGTTGACCAATTTGCAAAAATATGTGTCGTGTACTGGTGGATGGTATTCTCACATGTGATGATGGCATCCATGTCGATGATTCAGCATGTCTTGCAAAGATTTCTGTGGCAGTGTTGTGGTCACTGTTCTCCTGAAGGCTGGGTAGTTTGCTGCGGACAATGGTCTGTTTGAGGATGTGTGACTGTTTGAAGGCAAGAAGTGGGGATGACCTTAGCTTTCAACTCAGACTACATTATCCACCTGATGCGCTGCAGGAAAGAATGTCGCAAGGCATGGTACATTGGGGAGACCATGCAGATGCTATGACAACAGATGAATGAACGCCACTTGACCATCACCAGACAAGACTGTTCCCTTCCTGTTGATGAATTCTTCAGCGGTCATGGATATTCGGCCTTTGATTTTCAGGTAAACGTTCTCCAAGGCCACCTTCCCGACGTATGATGGCGCAGAGTTGCTGAGCAGAGACTGATAGCCAAGTTCCGCACACATGAGGATGGCCTCAACTGGGATCTTGAGTTCATGTCACACTATCTGTAATCTCCATGACTTACCTGGGCTTGCAATATCTCATTTACTGTCCTGTTTGGAGACAATACACATCTTTTTAACCTATGCTTAATACTATCTCCACTCACATTATCTGCACCTTTAAGAATTGATTAGTTGCAAAGTCTCATATTCTAATCAGTATTCTGTAAACTGTGTGTGCCTTCATATGCTCATTTTGTGATCAGAACTCTTCACTCACCTGACAAAGGAGCAAACCCCAAAAACTTAGTGTTATAGAACATTACAGCACACTACAGGCCTTTTGGCCCTTATGTTGTGCCGACCAGTGGAACCAATCTAATGCCCTCTAACCTATTCTAATGTTATCCATATGCCTATTCAGTGACCATTTGAATGCCCTTAAAGATGGCGAGTCTACAACTGCTGTAGGCAGGGCATTCCACCCCCTTACTACCCTCTGAGTAAAGAACCTACCTTTGACATCCTTCCTACAATTATCACCCCTCAATTTAAAGCTATGTCCCCTTGTGTTAGCCATCACCATCTGAAGAAAAAGGCTCTCACTGTCCACCTTATCTATTCCTCTGATCATCTTGTATGCTTCAATCAGGTCACCTCTTAACCTTCTTCTCTCTAGCGAAAACAACCTCAAGTCCCTCAGCCTTTCCTCATAAGGCCTTCCCACCATACCAGGCAACATCCTGGTAAACCTCCTCTGCACCCTTTCCAATGCTTCCACATCTTTCTTATAATGCGGCAACCCAAACTGTACACAATACTCCAAGTGTGGCTGTACCAGAGTTTTGTACAGTTGCAACATGATCTCACGGCTCTGAAATTCAGTCCCTCTACCAATAAAAGCTAACATACCGTACGCCTTCTTAACAACCTTATCAACCTGGGTGCCAACTTTCAAGGATCTATGTGCATGCAACCAAGATCTTTCTGCTCATCCACACTACCAAGAGTCCTTCTATTAGCTGTATATTCTGTAATCCTGTTACTCTTTCCAAAGTGAATCACCTCACACTTTTCCATATTAAACTCCATTTATCACCTCTCAGCCCAGCTCTGCAGCTTATCTATGTCCCTCTGCAAACTTAACATCCATCCTTACTGTCTACAACTCCTCCGACTTTAGTGTCATCTGCAAATTTACTAACCCATCCTTCCACACTTTCATCTAGATCATTTATAAAAATGAGAAACAGCAGTGGCCCCAAAACAGATCCCTGCAGTACACCACTAATAACTGAATTCCCTCAGGTTGAATATTTCCCAGCAACTACCACCCTGTCTTCTATTAGCAAACCAATCCTGATCCAAGCTGTTAAATCACCCTCAATCCCGTGCATCTGCATTTTCTGCAGTAGTTTAGCACGGGGAACCTTATCAAAAGCTTTGCTAAAATCCATATACACCATGTCAACTGCCTTACCCTTATCCACCTCTTTTGTCACCTTCTCAAAGAACTCAACAAGGTTTGTGAGGTACGACTTACCCTTCACAAAACCGTATTGACTATCCTTAATCAAATTATTTCTCTCTAGTGATTAGAATTCCTATCTCTTACAATCCTTTCCAAAATTTTGCCCACAACAGAATTAAGGCTCACCGTCTATAATTCCCAGGATGATCTCTACTCCCCTTCTTGAATAAGTGGACAACATTTGCTATCCTTCAGTCTTCCGGCACTATACCTGTAGACAATGATGACATAAAGATCAAAGTCAAAGGCTCTGCAATCTCCTCTCTAGCCTCATAGAGAATCCTAGGGTAAATCCCATACAGCCCTGGGGACTTATCTATTTTCATACTCTCAAGAATTGCTAACACCTTCTCCTTGTGCACATCAATCCCGTCTAGTCTAAAAGCATGTATCTCAGTATTCTCCTCGACTATGTTGACGTTTTCCTGTGTGAATACTGATGAAAAATATTCATTTAGTGCCTCTCTTATCTCTTCAGGTTCCATGCACAACTTCCCACTACTGTCTCTGACTGGCCCTAATCTTGCCCTAATCAATCTTTTATTCTTGACATACCTATGAAAGCTTTAGGGTTGTCCTTGATCCTACCAGTTGAAGTCTTCTCATGTCCTCTTCTTGCTCTTCTTAACTCTCTCTTTAGCTCCTTCTTGGCTAATTTATAACTCTCCAGTGCCCTAAATGAGCCTTCACATTTCACCTTTACATTCGTCTCCTTCTTTCTCTTCACCAGAGATTCAACTTCCTTAGTACACCACGGTACCCTCGCTCGACCACTTTCTCCCTGCCTGACAGGTACATATTTATCAAGGACTTGCAATAGCTGCTCCTTGAACAAGCTCCACATTTCATTTGTTCCCAGCCCCTGCAATTTCCTACTCCAACTTACGGATCCTAAATCTCGCCTAATCGCCTCATAATTTCCTTTCCCCCGCTATAATTTCTGCCCTTCGGTATATACTTAACCCTTTCCATCACTAAGATAAGTGTAACTGAATTGTGGTCACTATCACCAAAGTGCTCACTTATCTTCAACACCTGGTCCGGTTCATTACCCAGTACCAAATCCATTGTGGCCTCACCTCTTGTTGGCCTATCTATATACTGTGTCAGGAAACCTTCCTGTACACGTTGGATAAAAACTGACCCCTCTAACATATAGAACATATTGAACTATAGCTTTTCCAATCGATATTTACAAAGAACAAAGAACAAAACAGCACGGGAAACAGGCCCTTCGGCCCAACAAGCCCGCGCCGCCACCCCGATGTTCCCACCTCTACCCACAATCCCTGTCCATGTTTATAGATCTATGGATTAAAAACCAAATTTGAGACAATTTAGGGAGAATTTGTTTTGCCAATTAGCCTAAGAGCACATCTTTGGGACGTGGGAGGAAACCGGAGCACCCGGAGAAAACCCACGCAAGCACGGGGAGAATGCGCAAACTCCCACAGACACAGGCCCAAATCCATGTATCTGCACAGCACAGCGATAGTCACTGAGCTGTCGTGTTGCCCATCAAATGGTCCAGGTCAAGTGTACACTAACGACGTGAAGCACTAGGATACTCTTGAAAAACAAAATCCAAGAGCAGTCTTCTCATGACCCATCGCGTGTATGCCCCTCGTTAGACAACAAGGTGGACCAAAGCACCTGTTGGATAAAAACAAGTACATCAATATCATCATCTATTTACACACTTCCCAGGGACTCCCAAGGCTCATGATCCCTATTAAAGTCCTCCATAACAATTACCCTGTTACTTTCGCTCCTATTCAGGATCATCTTTGCAATCCTTTCCTCTACATCTCTGGAGCTTTTTGGAGGCCTATAAAAATCTCCCAGTAGGGTGACCTCTCCTTTCCTGTTTCTAATCTCAGCCCAAACTACCTCAATAGACAGGTCCACATCAAACGTCCTTTCTATCACCGTAATACAGTTCTTGACTAACAATGCCATGCCTCCCCCTCTGTTACCACATTGTCTGCTCTGACTGAAACATCTGAACTCGGAATCTGCAACAACCATTCCTGTTCCTATTCTATCCATGTCTTTGAAATGGCCATAACATCAAAGTCCCAGACACCAATCCAGACTGCAAGTTCATCCACCTTATTCCGTATGCTCCTAGCATTAAAGTATACACACTTCAAACCATCCTCCCACCTGCCAATACACTCCTGTGACCTTGAAACCTTATCCATGACATCCCTATTCTCAACCTCCTGTTCATTGGAGCTACAATTCAGGTTGCCATACCAGCTCTGAATCAGTTTAAACCGCCCTGAAGTGCATTGGCAAATTTTCCCCGCAAAATATTGGTACCCCTCTGGTTCAGGTGCAGACCATCTCTTTTGTAGAGGTCCCACCTACCCCAGAATGAGCCCCAACTGTCCAGGTATCTGAAACCCTCCCTCTTGCACCATCCCTTCAGCCACAAGTTCAAATGTTCTCTCTCTCTATTGTTCTCTTCGCTATCCTATGGGCATGGGTAACAAACCAGAGATAATGACTCTGTTTGTTTTCGCCCTAAGCTTCCACCCTAACTCCCTGAATTTCTGTCTTACATCCCCTTTTTACTACAAAATAAACTTGTTGGACTTTAACCTGGTGTTGTGAGACTTCTTACTGTGTTTACCTCCACTGTAGCCAGTGAGGATGCAAAGATTTCTCTCAAAAAGCCAGCAATTTCCTCTCTTGCCTCTCTCAGTATTCTGGGATATATCCCATCATGACCTGGAGATTTGTTTATCTTAATGTTTCTCAAGAACCTTTTTGATCTCAACATGACTTAAACAATCTACACACTCTTTTCCAGACACATCATCCACCGATTCCTTCTCAATGGAGAATAGTCACACAAAGAGCTCATTTAATACCTTGGCCATTTCCCCTGGCTCCACACATAGATACCCTTCTTTGTCCTTGAGTAGGGCAATCCTCTCGCTGGCTATCCTCTTGTTTTGAGTTAATTTGATTTATTATTATCACACATATTAACACAGTGAAAAGTATTGTCCCTTGCGTGCTCTACAGATAAAACATACCCTTCATAGAGAAGGAAATGAGAGGATGCAGAATATAGTGTAAACATCATAGCAAGGATGTCGAGGAAGATCAACTTAATGCAATGTAAGTCCATTCAAAAGTCTGACAGCAGCAGGGAAGAAGCTGTTCTAGAGTCAGTTGGTATGTAGCCTCAGACATTTGTATCTTTTTCCCAACAGAAGAAATGGAAGAGAGAATGTCTGGAGTGTGTGGGGTCCTAAAGTATGCTGGCTGCTTTGCAAAAGCAGCAGGAAGTATAGACAGAGTCAATGGATGGGAGGCTGCTTTGCATGAATGGACAGGGCTACATTCACAACCTTTTGTAGTTCCTTGCAGTCTTGGGCAGAGCATCTGTAAACGTTGGAGACAGTTGTAGCTAACATGCCAAATTTTCTTAGGCTTCTGAGAAAGTAGAGGCTTTGGTGGGCTCTTGACCCTTTCTATTTCATTCCTGTTGATGTAGACAGGGACACATTCTCTTTTATGCTTCCTGAAGTTGATGACAATTTCCTTCAATTTGTTGATATTGAGAAAGAGAGGTTATTCTTGCTGCACCAGCTCACAGCTTCTCTATTTCATTCCTGTACTCTGTCTTGTCATTGTTTGAGATCCGACCCACCACTCCCACTGCTCTCTGTGTGAAGAACCCACCGCCCCCTCGAATATTCCCTTTAAATTTTTCCCCTTTCACCCTTAACCCATGTCCTCTGGTTTTTTTACTCCTCTAGCCTCAGTGGAAAAAGCCTGCTTGCATTCACTCTATCTATAACCCATCATAACTTTATATACCTCTATCAAATCTCGCCTCATTCTTCTACGCTCCAGGGAATAAAGTCCTAACCTATTCAATCTCGGTCTGTGACTCAGTTTCTCAAGTCCCGGCAACATCCTTGTAAACCTTCTCTGCACTCTTTCAACCTTATTAATATCCTTCCTTTAATGTGTGACCAAAACTGCACACAATACTCTAAATTCAGCCTCACCAATGTCTTATACAACCTCGCCATAACATTCCAACTCTTATATTCAATTCTTTGATTTTTAAGGCCAATGTTCCAAACGCACTCTTTATGACCCAATCTACCTATGAAGCCATTTTTAGGGAATTATGTATCTGTATTCCCAGATCCCTCTGTTCTACTGCATTCTTCAGTGTCCTACCATTTACCTTGGATGTTCGACGTTAGTTTGTCCTTCCAAAGTGCAATATCTCACACTTGTCTGCATTAAACTCCGTCTGCATTTTTCAGCCCATTTTTCTAGCTGGTCCAAATCCCTCTATAAGCTTTGAAAACCTTCCTCACTAACCACTACACCTCCAATCTTTGTATCATCAACAAATTTGCTGATCCAATTTATCACATTGTCATCCAGATCACTGATATAGATGACAAACAACAACGGACCCAGCACTGATCCCTGTGGCACATCACAAATCACAGGCCTCTACTCAGAGAAGCAATCCTCCACTATCACTTTCTGGCTTCTTTCACTGAGCCAATGTCCAATCCAGTTTACTAACTCTCCGTGTTTTGTTTCTTAATTAATCTCCCATGCTGGACTTGTCAAAAGACGTATTGAAATCCATGTAGACAACATCCATTGCCTTCCCTTCATCCACTTTTCTGGTAACCTCCTCGAAAAGCTGTAATAGATTGGTTAAACACGACCTACCACGCACAAAGCCATGTTGATTCTCCATAGTAAGTCTCTGTCTATCCAAGTATTTGTAGATCCTAGCTTAGTACTCTTCCAATAATTTACCTACTATTGACGTCAAATTTATCAGCTTATAATTTCCTGGATTACTTTCTGAGCCATTTTTTAAACAATGAAACAACATGAGCTATCCTCCAATCATTCGGCACCTCACCAGTGGATACCAACATTTTAAATATATCTGCCAGTTATAGAGATTTACAGCGTGGAAACAAGCCCTTTGTCCCAACTTATCCATGCTGCCCCTTTTTCAATCCCTAAGCTAGTCCCAATTGCCCGCATTTGGCCCATATCTCTCTATATCCATCTTACCCACGTAACTGCCTTGAAAAGACAATTGTCTTTTAAAGGCAGTTATCTTTTTAAAAGACAAAATTGTACCCATCTATACTGCTACTCTGGCACCTTGTTTCAGACATTCACCTTCCTCTGAAAATATTGCCCCTACGGACACTTTTGTATCCCTCCCCTCTCACCTGAAACCTATGCCCTAGTTTTAGAGTCCCTACCTTTGGGAAAGGATAATGACTACCTCGCTAATCTGTGCCCCTCATTATTTTACAGGCCTCTATAGAAGATAGAACATTACAGCGCCTTCAGCCTTCGATGTTGCCCTGACCAATTATGAAAAAGCAATGACCCTCTAACCTAAACCATTCCCTTTTCATCCATAAACCTATCCACTGACCTCTTAAATGCACCCAAACTTGGCGCATCTACAACTGTAGCAGGCAGGGCATTCCATACCCTCACACCCTCAGGGTAAAGAACCTACCTCTGACATCCATCCTATAACTATCACCCCTTAATTTAAAGCTATGTCCCCTCGTGCTAGCTTTCTCCATCCTAGGAAAAAGGCTATCACTGTCCACCCTATCTAAACTTCTGATCATCTTGTATGTTTCAATAAGGTCTCCTCTTAGCCGCCTTCTTTCTAATGAAAACAACCTCAAATCCCTCAGCCTCTCCTCATAAGACCTTCCCTCCATACCAGGCAACATCCTGGTAAACCTCCTCTGTACCCTCTCCAATGTCTCCACATCTTTTTTATAATGTGGGGACCAGAACTGTACACGATACTCCAAGTGAGGCCGCACCAGAGTTTTGTACAGTTGCAACATGACGTTGCGGCTCCGAAATTCAATCCCCCTACCAATAAAAGCCAAGAATATAAGAATATAATATAATATAAGAATACCCTTAAGCCTTCTATGCTCCAGAGTAAAATCATCCCGGTAGCATCCTAGTAAATCTTTTCTGCACTCTTTCTAGTTTAATAATATCCTTTCTATAATACGGTGACCAGAACTACACAGTATTCCAAGTGTGGCCTTACCAATTCCTGTACAACTTCAATAAGACACCCCAACTCCTGTATTCAATGTTCTGACCAAGAAACCAAGCATGCTGAATGCCTTCTTCACCACACTGTCCACCTGTAACTCCACTTTCAAGGAGCTAAGAACATGTACCCCTGGATCTCTGTTCTGTAACTCTCCCCAACACCCTACCATTAACTGAGTAAGTCCTGCCCTGGTTCAATCTATCAAAATGCACCTCACATCACATTTATCTAAATTAAACTCCATCTGCCATTTGTCAGCCCAATTGATCAAGATCCCATTGCAATCTTAGATAACCTTCTTTGCTGTCCACTGTGCCATCAATCTTGGTGTCATCTGCAAACTTACCAAGCATGCCTCCTATATTCTCATCCGAATCAATATAAAGTGGACCAAGCACTGATCCCTGAGGCACACCGCTAGTCACACTTTCCAGTTTGAAAAACAATTCTCCACAACCGACCTCTGGCTTCTGTCAAGAAGTCAATTTTGTATCTATTTAGATACCTCACCCATGAGATTTAAGGTGTCAAAGGTCAGTGTCAGTCTGAAAGGTCAGTCTCAATGTGAATAAACTTAGCAAATAGTACTCAGCAAGAGGTTGTTGAGTTAGTGCAAGACTTTGGGGGCAGCCGTAGTAGCGAACCAGATAAGAGTTTTGGAAATATATTTGAAACATTAAATTAAAATGAGGAAAGTTTGGCTTCAGGAGCAAGGACAAACAAACTTTGTAAGTGGATTTGATGTCAGAAACATACTCACAGGCAGATTTATAGTTTTAGTAATAGTATAATGGGAAAAGTTAAAACCATTATGAGGAAAGATTGAGGGAGCTGGGGCTTTTCTCTTTGGAGCGGCGGAGAATAAGAAGCAACTTAATAGAGTTTTGTAAGATGATGAGGGGGATTGATAGAGTGGATGTGCAGAGACTATTTCCTCAGATGGATATAGCTTTTACTAGGGGGCATAACTTTAAAGTTCATCGTGAGAGATATAGGAGGGATATCCAAGGTAGATTCTTCACTCAGAGAGTGGTTGTGGTGTGGAATAGACTGCCTTCTGTGACAGTGGAGTCAGACACTTTAGGAACTTTCAAGCAGTTACTGGATAGGCAAATGGAGCATTCCAGAATGATAGGGAGGGGGATAGCTTGATCTTGGGTTTGACATGGCTTAGTACAACATCAAGGGCTGAAGGGCCTGTACTGTGTTGTACTGTTCTATGTTCTAACAAGATAATGTTAATAGTTTGCTCATATGTGAATGAAATAACAGTATTAAAATGAGATTTGGTTTTTAAAGTATCTTTATGTTGAAATATTAAGTGATTCTGTATTTTATCATATTAAGTGTATTTTTATTATTTATTAACTGTGTTGGTTCACCTCAGTCAAAAACGCGAATGTTGAAGAAAACTAATACAGTTCACTATTCAGCAGCTAGAATCCATTAGTCAACAGAATGAATGAAAT
Organism: Sphyrna mokarran; assembly: GCA_024679065.1. Lineage (NCBI taxonomy): Eukaryota > Metazoa > Chordata > Chondrichthyes > Carcharhiniformes > Carcharhinidae > Sphyrna > Sphyrna mokarran. The sequence goes on from JAGIQG010000001.1 coordinate 4,171,585, forward strand.
AAGTTTCAAGATCCTGGAACAGTTACTGAAACATAGGCTGCGATTCTCTTATCGCAACCTGCAAATTTTCTGTCGGGTGGGTCCAGGAGATGCGCACATCAGCCATCTCGCAGGTTCGCGACAGTTTTTACGAACGATACGCATCTCCTAGCTAGAGAAAAATGGTGCTGCTCGGAACCTACTGAAAATTGGTGGGCCATTTAGCAGATGTTTATATACCTTTATAATCCATTATCCACATGGCAATATCCGCCCATGTCTGCGTCTCCCGTCTCTTTAGTGTAATGCAATTTTAATGCGGATCAGAATAGGTATTTAAAAATCATATGACAGACTTGAAAAGACGTGAGGAGCAGGTGCTGCTAGTGGAGCATGGGGGTTGGTGCAGGCAGGCCCTGGACAAGCCTGGTGGCCTCTCTCTTGCTGCAATCAGGTTTTGACCTATTGATAGGTGACATCTGTAGGGCGGATGGGGCTCCATTTCCTCACAGCTCCCTGGATGAGGTTCCATCAGGGATCCCGTACCCTGCCCCAATGCCCCCTCCAAGCAGCGCTAGCACACTGTGGGAAGCAGCTTCAAGGGCTCCCGCTACCCCCCCCCCCCCCCCCCCCACCCCCCCCAACCTTCACTCCGACCCCCTCTCCAAACAGTACTATAGCACACTGTGGGAAGCAGCTTCGAGGGCTCCCACTCCCCCCCCCACCCCTTCACTCCGACCCCCTCTCCAAACAGCACTATAGCACACTGTGGGAAGCAGCTTCGAGGGCTCCTCCTTGCAGTGATAGTGTCTTGCCACAGGATATGGTCAGGAATCTCCTGACTGCTGGGATTCTGGGGTGAGGGAGGAGTGCACCATGTGCTGACTGAGGTCTAACCAGAAGAACATAGAACATAGAACATAGAACAATACAGCACAGAACAGGCCCTTCGGCCTTCAATGTTGTGCCGACCAAAATAAAAAGCAATGCCCCTCCTAACTAAACCATTCCCTTCTCTTCCATATACTTATCAACTAACCTCTTAAACGCCACCAAACTTGGCGCATCTACAACAGCTGCAGGCAGGGCATTCCACTCCCTAATCACTCTTTGAGTAAAGAACCTACCTCTGATATCCGTCCTATAACTCATACCCCTTAATTTAAAGTTGTGTCTTAAAGAAGCAGCTGCTGCTCCAGGCCAGGGTGTAGACATTCAGAGATGGACTACGTTGAATCTGCTGTCACTGGGCACCCATCTGGTGTTGTCTGTAGTCTGTCCCTGCGCTGTGACACTGATCAGCGACACATATCTGTAACAGATACAGCAGTTGCACACATAGCAATGGCTCAAGGGTGTGCAGTGCCCACGTCTGCACATAGAACTGCACAATCTACGCCAGTGTTTATCACGATTGGAATCTCACAAAATCCAAATCGGCCAAGAATGGCACCATGGATTGTATGGGGTTTCAGCTCCATGCAAGTGGGGCTACTGGCCCAAGTGAGCATTTGGGGGTGGTCTGGGTCTATGCAGCCAATGTAACATTGACAGTTCTGACATGCCCACAGCAAAAAACTGAACCATCTTCCTTAGAAGACAAACATGGGACATGACCGACAGAGTATCCTTCATCATCAGTATATCCCTGGAGCAGAGAAATTACGATATCTTCTTCAGAGCCTTCAACATGTCATCGATAAAAATGAACACTCTACCAAGGCCATCTACTTGCTTTCAAACAAACACACAACCTCAAACAGACTATTGTTCACAACAACTTACCCAGCCTTCAATACAGCAACATCACACAACCCTGCCATGGCAACTTCTGCAAGACATGCTGGATCATTGACATGGAAAGCACCGTCACACATAAGAACACCACTCACCAGGTACATGGTAAATATTCAAGCAACTTGGCCAATTTTGTCCACTGATATGCTGCAGAAAAGAATATCCGATGCATGGTACATTGGTGAGACCATGCAGACGCTATGACAATGGATGAACGGACACTGCGTAACAATCGCCAGGTAAGCAATTTCTGAGGCAATGTTCAAGAAGCACGACAACATAGAATCACCAAACAGAAACTGATAGCCAAGTTCCACATGCATGAGGATGACCTGAATCAGGATTTGGGTTCATGTCACACTACATATAAGACCCACCATTTGGCTTGCAAAATCCTATGAACTGTCCTGACTTGAGACAATTCACAACTCTTTAACCTGTGACTATCCCTCTTTCCACTCACAAAGTCTGTACCTGTAAAGACTTGATTATCTGAAAATTGCATTCCAACTACTGTCTTGCAATTGACTTTTTGTCTATATACTCCACATTTGTAAAACCTACATCGCCATTCACCTGAAGGTGCAGTGCTCAGAAAACACTTGATTCTAAATAAACCTGTTGGACTTCAACCTGGTGTTGTGAGACTTCTTACAATATATCTTGAGGCATTAAGGGACAATTTAGCATGGTCAATCAACCGAACCTGGAAATCTTTGGACTGTGGGAAAAACCAAAGCATCAGAGAGAACCCATGCAGACACAGGAAGAACATGCAAATTCCACACAGACAGTCATCCAAGACCAGAACTGAACTCAGGTTCCCAATACTGTGAGGCAGCAATGCCAAATACTAGAATAGATGCATTAAATGTGAATGGAAGGAATAGGCTTCCCGACCTTGTTCATTGCCTTTAACGTGCCTTTAAGGTCCAGACAACAAAATTCCAAAAATTAATCTTGATATAAAAAGAGTGGGAGAGTTGCACTAAAGGTTGAGAAAATCACAGCTGTACTCCTGGAGGACACCTCAAAGGGCTCATACAGCAAGACAATATGGTTAGAGGTCAGGAATAGGAAGGGTGTAGTCATCACAATATTAGGGGGTTACTATAGGCCTCCCAAAATCAGCAGGAGATAGAGGAACTGATATGTAAGCAGACTTTGGCAAAGTGTAAAAGTAACAGGGTTGTTATGATGGAAGATTTTAATCTCCCCTACGTTGACTGGGACTCACTTAGTTCTAGGGGCATGGGTGGGGCAGAGTTTGTAAGGAGTATTCAGGAAGGCTTCTTGAAACAGTATGTAAACAGTTCAACTAGTGAAGAGGCCATATTAGACCTGGTATGGTGAATGAGCCTGGCCAGTGGTCAATGTTTCAGTCGGGGAGCAGTTTGGGAACAGTGACCACAATTCAGTAAGATTTACAGTCCTGATGGATAAAGATGTGTTGTCCTCAAATTAAGGTCCTAAATTGGGGAAAGGCTAATTATAACAATATTAGGCAGGAACTGAAGAATGTAGATTGGGGACAGATATTTGAGGGCAAATCAATATGTAAGAGGCTTTCATGTTCATAGGGATTCAGGATCAGTACATTCCTGGAAGGATGAATGACAATTATGACAAGTTTTGGGAATCTTGGATAAGGAGATATTGTGAGCCTAGTCAAAGAGAAAAAAGTAAGCATTTATCAAACCTAAAAGGTTGGAAACACATGAAGCAAATGTAGAATACAAGGAAAGTAGAAAGCAACTTGAGCAAGGAGTAACGAGAACCAAAAGGGGTCACAAAAGTCATTGGCCAGCAGGATTAAGTAAAATCCCAAGGCTTTTTTATACATATAAAAAGCAAGAAAGTAGACAGAGGGTTCTCAAGAATGGAATGTAAGCTTGCAGCCAGAAGAAATGGGCAAGGTATTAAATGAATACTTTGCGTCAGTATTCACTGAACAGAAGAACTTGGTGGATGATGAGTCTGGAAAAGGGTGTGTGGTTTGAGTCATGCTGAGATCAAAAATGAAGAGGTATTGGGGTTCTTGAGAAACATTAAGGTAGACAAGTCCACAAAGCTTGATGGGCTACATCCCAGAATACTGAGAAGCAAGGGAGGAAATTGCTGAGGCCTTAAGAGAAATTTTTGTATCCTCACTGTCTACAGGGTAGGTCCCAGATGAGTGGAGAATAGCCAATTTTGTTCCTTTGTTTAAGAAAGGTAGCAAAAATAATCCAGTAATTACAGGCTGGTGAGCTTTACATCGTGGTAGGGCAATTATTGGAGAGGATTCATCAAAACAGGATTTATTCCCACTTGGAAATAAGTGGACATATTAGGCGAGGCAACATAATTTCATAAAGGGGAGAGCGTATCTCACTAAATTAATTGAGTTTTTGAGGAAGTGACAAAAATGATTGATGAGGGAAAGGCAGTGAATGTTGCCCTTGGACTTCGGTAAGGCTTTGATAAGGTCCCTCATGGCAGACTGGTATGGAAGGGAAATCGCATGGGATCAGATGAACTGGCAAGGTGGATACAGAACTGGCTTAATCACAGAAGTCTCAGAACACCAGGTTAAAATTCAATAGGTTTATTTGGTAGCACAAGCCACAAGCTTTTGGAGCACTGCCCCTTCATCAGGTGAGTGGGAGTTCTGTATGTGCCCTGTTTGTGAACAAAACTGGTGTTGTGAGACACCTTAGTTCATCATAGAACACAGAGGGTAGCAGTGGAAGGGTGCATTTCTGAATGGAGGCTTTGACAAGTGGCATTCCTCAGGAATCAATGCTGGGACCTTTGCTGTTTGTTAGATAAATGATTTATAGGAAAATGTAACTGGTTTGTTAGTAAATTAGCGGATGACACAAAGGTTGGTGGAACTGCAAAAAGCAATGAGGACTGTCAAAGAATACAGCTGAATATAGATCAGTTGGAGATTTGGGTGGACAGATGGCAGATGCAATTTAATCCAGACAAATGTAAGTTAATGTATTTTAGAAGCTCAAATACTGATACGAAATATACAGTAAATGGCAGAACTCTGAAGAGTACTTATAGGCAGAGGGATCTGAGTGTACAGGTAATCTGTCAGTCTATGTTTTTTCCCAAACCCCACTGTGCAGATGTTCTCAATTTGTTTGAACTGGAGCTGGCCATGTTGGTGCAGAGGAGGAGGCATGGAGAGCACTGCAAGAGAGCCCCTACCAGTCCTTCAGGAAGTAGGGCCACCACGGACCAGGAGGTGGGTGAACAGACTCCTGAGAGGATGCCCAGAAGGTGGAGGGTGCCGAGGCCAAGGAGGTACAGGCATGGCAATTCCTTCGAGGCCCTCTGAGGACATGTTGCCGGCTGTGCTTTTCCAAGACTTTAGTGCATCACATTTGTGAGATGCTCTCACACCCCAGGAGAGGGTGGCCACCATACCCTGTGGATGTGAAGGTGACGTCAGCCCTCAATTTCTATGCCTCTGGATCATTCTAGGCTCCCAGAGGGAATCCATGCAGAGATGTGCGGGACAGGTCACAAATGCCGTGTATGCCTGGGCTGGACAGTTCATTAACTTCAATGTGGGCCATGCACATCAGGAGGCCCAGGAGGCTCTTGGCTTCGCCTCCAGCGCTGGGATCCTGAATATGCAGTGAATGGTACATACACTATCTTGCAGGCCTCACATGCAGGGCCACAGCAATTTGTGAGCCGGAACGGATTCCACTCCTGAACATCCAAATTGACTGCGACCATCAGCTCAAGGTTGCACGCTATCCAGAGAGTGTCCATGACAGCTTTGTAGCAGTCTGGGCGCTACTGGGTGACAAGTTAAGGTCATGGCTGATGACACCTGTACAGAGGCCCCAGGCTGAGGTGGAGACCCACTACGACAAGGCCAAGTACCAACCCAGTCTGCCATTGAATGGTGCATCGGCCTGGGGTGGTGTGAGGGGTGGGGGGGGAACTTCACTAGGGGTCCAGTGGATGTTGGGGAAGGTAAGGCAGGCACTCTGAAACATGGGCCATGAGCAAGTATGTTTCTGGAATGCAGGAGGCATATTATTCCATGGCTATGGGTGACGGGAGCATGTGGGACACACTGCTGGCCATGGCTGGGATCACTGCTGGCATTCTGGAGACACGATGTAGAGGTGCCCGTGTTGAACTGGGGTAATCACAGTAAGAAGTCTGCAACACCAGTTTTAAATCCAACCGACTTATTATCAAATAAATCAGTTGGATTTAAAACTGGTGTTGCAGACTTCTTACTGTTCTGGAGACACACCAAGCTGTGACTGTGAGCCTCGACAACTCAACCCAGTCTCAGAAGGTCAGGGCTCCGGGCTCACAGACCATTAGGCAGGCGCACCTTGTCCTCCAGGAGGACAGACTCTTGAACCAGACTTTCCACTGCAGCCACCATCCTTGCAGTGTTGGCCTGGTTCACACGCTGTGTCGGCATCACTTCCTGCAACAACAGAAGTGGTGAATGCCAAGAGCCTGACACCACACTCTTGCAGGCAGTGCCACAAAAAAAACTGTACAACCTTCTGCAAGAAGCAAGGGTGAGTGACCATCCCTCTTAGGACCTCATGCATATTTGGCACACATCTCCAACCCTGCTTAGAACCTGAAAGCCATGCAACAAGTGACTCTTCCCCCAAGAACAGAATGTAATCCCTTCCCCTCACCCCTTCGATGGTAACCGCTTTCCCCAAAACTGCCAGCACTACGCCAAAGACACAAGTGCACATTGTACACCATGCACTACAATACGTTAATTCTTGCTATACATCTTATGTTCCCCTCAGAAAATAATATCCAAATTGCATGGGAGATGACACACACTGTTGATGATGTGCCTGACCTGTGGCAGCTGGCTAGCATGGAGGAGCGTGCCATGGTGCTGGCAGGGCTGATAGGCCCTGATCTTGATGCTGGAAGCTCTTTTCCACGATCTCCCAATGATGTGCACATGTGCAGGTTCCCGCTCATCCCATCAATTTCAAGTGCTTTGGCCCCACTACCACCCACCCACCACCCCCCTCCACCCACAAAGCATTTAATGACATTCACGACTGCGTCTCTGTAGTGCACAGAATGCAGAGATTTGGGGGAGAAGTTGAACTGTCAGAAGAGTCACAACCTAGAACAGTTTTCCCATCAATTCAGCACTTCTGGGAGAATTGCCACCAAAATGTATTAAATAAAGACATTTATTGTGTAGCCAGGAAAATAGGTCTTTCTTATGGGCCCAGGGAAGGCACTTTGCTGTTTGTTTTTGCAATACCTATAGGAATAAGACTACAGTAGAGACATCCTTAACATAGATATGGACAAGTTAGGCAAAAGGATTCCATGCTGTAAACCTCTATATCTCTACGGTTCCGCTGGAGCCAGGTGTGAAATTGAGAAAAAGATCATTGCTAAAACAAGGAGAGAAGAAACAACTGACAAAACAAACGGGCCAGTGCAGACACTGAGGTCAAAACTTTCTAAAAGCTGAAAAAAAAGATAAACAATGGAAGAGCTGTGTTGTTGCTGTTGTTCGCCCATCGTCATCGATCAGGACCTCAACACCATTAGTCATTTTGAGGCTGGTTGCGGTGTGTCTGAAGATGACTGGTCAGGCCAATTCGGGCACAGAATGTCCTGGTACATATTGGACAGACTTGTGTAGACACTGTAGTTATTGCGCTGGTAGCTCTGGATTTGCACAGCTCGCCCTTAAGTTGTGCTTCAGCAATATACCTTGCTTCGTGAGCTTGACAGTCTTTGTGGATGAGGCAGCGCCAGGTAGGGCGGTTTTGTGCCAGCGTTTCCCCGGTGGTCGTGTCAATGTCAAGCGACTTCAGGAAGGCCTTGAGTGTGTCTTTGAAAAGTTTCTTCTTCCTTCCATGTGAGCGTCTTCTAGCAGAAAGTTCCCCAAAAAGGAGCTGCTTGGATATGCGCTCATCTGACATACGGATGACATGACCTGCCCACCGGATCTGCACTCTCATCAGCAGTGTGTGGACTGATGGTAGACTTGCTCTAGAGAGAACTTCAGCGCCTGGTACTTTGTCTTGCCATTGGATGCATAATATTCTGCAAAGACAAGTCATTTGGAAATGATTGAGCTCTCTTGCATGCCTTCGAAACACAGTTCATGTTTCACAGGCATACAGGAGGGTCGTGAGTACCACGGCGCTGTAGACATTCAGTTTTGATGCTGGACTGATTCCTTGATGTTCCCATACAGTGGGGCGTAGTCTACTGAAAGCAGAACTTGCCTTTGCTGTTCTGCAATTAACTTCTGGATCAATAGTCACTGCTTGGAAGAGAGTGCTGCCAAGGTAAGTGAACTGGTCCATAGAACATAGAACATAGAACATAGAACAATACAGCACAGAACAGGCCCTTCGGCCCTCGATGTTGTGCCGACCAAAATAAAAAGCAATGCCCCTCCTAACTAAACCATTCCCTTCTCATCCATATACTTATCAACTAACCTCTTAAACGCCACCAAACTTGGCGCATCCACAACAGCTGCAGGCAGGGCATTCCACTCCCTAATCACTCTTTGAGTAAAGAACCTACCTCTGATATCCGTCCTATAACTCATACCCCTTAATTTAAAGTTGTGTCCCCTCGTGCTAGCTTTCTCCATCCTAGGAAAAAGGCTATCACTGTCCACCCTATCCAAACCTCTAATCATCTTATATGCTTCAATAAGATCCCCCCTTAGCCGCCTCCTTTCTAACGAAAACAACCTCAAATCCTTCAACCTCTCTTCATAGGACCTGCCCTCCATACCAGGCAACATCCTGGTAAACCTCCTCTGTACCCTCTCCAATGCCTCCACATCTTTCTTATAATGTGGGGACCAGAACTGCACACAATACTCCAAGTGCGGCCGCACTAGAGTTTTGTACAGTTGCAACATGATGCTGCGGCTCCTAAATTCAATCCCCCTACCAATAAAAGCTAAGACTCCATATGCCTTCTTAACAACTTTATCCACTTGACTGCCTACTTTCAGGGATCTATTGACACATACACCAAGATCCTTCTGTTCCTCAACACTATTAAGAGCCCTACCATTAGCCCTATACTCTACACATTTATTGTTCCTGCCAAAGTGCATTACCTCACACTTTTCCACATTAAACTCCATTTGCCACCTCTCGGCCCAGCTCTGCAACTTGTCCAAGTCACAAGTCCACTGCCTATAGTTTCTGACCTTTGAATGTGATTATAGCTTCTGTGTATGGTCTTCACATGCTGGGATAGATATCTCCCTATCTCACCAAGGGTTGAGCCCCGTTGGCTACCCTCACCTGGTTTAGCCGGCTTGTCGAGGCTGTTGCCCGGGGTGTGGCCGCTGTTGCATGCAAACAGCTACAGGGAGGCACAGGTGAAAGCTGAGTGCCAGATGGGAACAAAGGATGGACAAACTGCCCTGAAAGGACGCAATATGTTCCCCTACCAGAGGTAATACCCCCTCCCTGACACCCCACACATGGTAAGAGGTCTGGCAACACCAATTTTAAATCCAACTGATTTATTTGATAGTAAATCTGCTAGCTTTCGGCGTTAGCTAGCAGATTTACTATCAAACAAATCAGTTGGATTTAAAATTGGTGTTATCAGACCTCTTACTGAGTTTACCCCAGTCCAACGCCAACATCTCTACATCATGACCCCATGCACGCCCAAGAGCTGTACATTCCTGCCAAAACTCCAAAAGCACAGGAAGCACACAGACACAAACAACTGTTTGCAGTTTAAAAAACTGGCAGTCTTGAAGTATTAATGCATTTCAAGAGATAACTGAAGTTATATGACTTGTAATGAAACAACCACAAAAGGAAATAAAAAACAAGAGACAAAAATATCAAGCCCCAGAGAGAGGGCAACTCTTAAAAAAGAACTCCAAGAGAAAGACCCCAGGCTTTGAGAATGGAAGGATTGGAGGGGAATGAAAGGCTGCAGGAGGTGGGGAATGAAAGACTCTAAATGATGAAGTGAAAACAATAATAGAACTTCAATTTTTTTGGTGTCTAGATCACCAACAACGTGTCCTGGTTCTCCATGCTCACACTACAGTTAAGAATGCCCAAAAACGCTTCTAATTTCTCAGATGACTAAGGAAATTTGACACGTAGGCATTCACCAATTTTACAGATGCACCATACAAAGCATTCTTTCTGCTTGATTCACAGCTTGGTATGGCTCCTGCTCTGCCCAAGACCACAATTTTTTACAAAAGGTCATGAATATAGTTCAATCCATCACGCAAACTAGTCTCCCATCCATTGACTCTGTCTACATTTCCCACTGCCTCAGTAAAGCAGCCAGCATAATTAAGGACCCCACACACTCTGGATATCCTCTCTTCCACCTTCTTCTGTTTCGAAAAAGATACAAAAATCTAAGATCATGTACCAACCAACTCAAGAACAACTTCTTCCTGAGGAATTGAGTTTAGGAGTCGAGAAATAATGCTGTGACTATAGAAGACCCTGGTCAGACTCCACTTGGAGTACGTGCTCAGTTCTGGTCACCTCGTTACAGGTAGGATGTGGAAGACATAGAAAGGGTGCAGAGGAGATTTATAAGGATGTTGTCTGGATTAGGTGGCATGCCTTATGAGGATAGTTTGAGAGAGCTCGGTCTTTTCTCCTTGCAGAGACAAAGGATGAGAGGTGACCTGATAGAGGTGTATAAGATGTCGAGAGGTACAGATCGAGTGGATTCTCAGAGGCTTTTTCCCAGGGCAAAAATGGCTGCCACTGTGCATTAATAAATGTGACAATAATAAATCAAACAAAACAAAGAGATGATGCTGCAGCGAAATGAATTGCAAACAAATAAAAAAGTTATAATGAGTCAGAAAGTAAAATAAGCCACAGGGAAAAAAGTTGTAAGAGTGAAGACACTGCTGTGTCACAGCACCAGGGACCCGGGGCAGCACAGTAACACAGTGATTAGCTGTACTGTCTCACAGCGCCAGGGACATGGGGCAGCACGGTGACACAGTGATTAACACTGCTGTCTCACAGGGCCAGGGACCCGGGGTAGCGCAGTGACACAGTGATTAGCACTGCTGTCTCACAGTGCCAGGGACCCAGGGCAGCACGGTGACACAGTGATTAGCACTGCTGTCTCACAGCGCCAGGGACATGGGGCAGCACGGTGACACAGTGATTAGCACTGCTGTCTCACAGTGCCAGGGACCCAGGGCAGCACGGTGACACAGTGATTAGCACTGCTGTCTCACAGTGCCAGGGACCTGGGGCAGCACGGTGACACAGTGATTAGCACTGCTGTCTCACAGTGCCAGGGACCAGGGCAGCATGTGACACAGTGATTAGCACTGCTGTCTACAGTGCCAGGGACATGGGGCAGCACGGTGACACAGTGATTAGCACTGCTGTCTCACAGTGCCAGGGACCCGGGGTAGCACGGTGACACAGTGATTAACACTGCTGTCTCACAGTGCCAGGGACCCGGGGCAGCACGGTGACACAGTGATTAGCACTGCTGTCTCACAGTGCCAGGGACCCGGGGCAGCACGGTGACACAGTGATTCACACTGCTGTCTCACAGTGCCAGGGACCCGGGGCAGCACGGTGACACAGTGATTCACACTGCTGTCTCACAGTGCCAGGGACCCGGGGCAGCACGGTGACACAGTGATTAGCACTGCTGTCTCACAGCGCCAGGGACCCGGGGCAGCACGGTGACACAGTGATTAGCACTGCTGTCTCACAGCGCCAGGGACCCGGGGCAGCACGGTGACACAGTGATTAGCACTGCTGTCTCACAGCGCCAGGGACCCGGGGCAGCACGGTGACACAGTGATTAGCACTGCTGTCTCACAGTGCCAGGGACCCGGGGCAGCACGGTGACACAGTGATTAGCACTGCTGTCTCACAGTGCCAGGGACCCGGGGCAGCACGGTGACACAGTGATTAGCACTGCTGTCTCACAGTGCCAGGGACCTGGGGCAGCAGGGTGACACAGTGATTAGCACTGCTGTCTCACAGTGCCAGGGACCCGGGGCAGCACAGTGACACAGTGATTAGCACTGCTGTCTCACAGCGCCAGGGACCCGGGGCAGCACGGTGACACAGTGATTAGCACTGCTGTCTCACAGTGCCAGGGACCCGGGGCAGCACAGTGACACAGTGATTAGCACTGCTGTCTCACAGTGCAAGGGACCCGGGGCAGCACAGTGACAAAGTGGTTAGCACTGCTGTCTCACAGTGCCAGGGACCCGGGCAGCACGGTGACACAGTGATTAGCACTGCTGTCTCACAGCACCAGGGACCCGGGGCAGCACAGTAACACAGTGATTAGCACTGCTGTCTCACAGTGCCAGGGACCCGGGGCAGCACAGTGACACAGTGATTAGCACTGCTGTCTCACAGTGCCAGGGACCCAGAGCAGCATGGTGACACAGTGATTAGCTCTGCTGTCTCACAGCGCCAGGGACATGGGGCAGCACGGTAACACAGTGATTAGCACTGCTGTCTCACAGTGCCAGGGACCCGGGGCAGCACGGTGACACAGTGATTAGCACTGCTGTCTCACAGTGCCAGGGACCCGGGCAGCACGGTGACACAGTGATTAGCACTGCTGTCTCACAGCGCCAGGGACATGGGGCAGCATGTGACACAGTGATTAGCATGCTGTCTCACAGCGCCAGGGACCAAGGGCAGCACCGGTGACACAGTGATTAGCACTGCTGTCTCACAGTGCCAGGACCCGGGGGTAGCACGGTGACACAGTGATTAGCACTAGCTGTCTACACAGTGCCAGGGACCCGGGGTAGCACGGTGGTGACACAGTGATAGCACTGCTGTCTCACAGCGCCAGGGACCCAGGGCTAGCATGGTGACACAGTGATTAGCACTGCTTTTCACAGTGCCAGGGAGACCGGGGCAGCACGGTGACACAGTGATTCACACTGCTGTCTCACAGTGCCAGGGACCCGGGGCAGCACGGTGACACAGTGATTCACACTGCTGTCTCACAGCGCCAGGGACCCGGGGCAGCACGGTGACACAGTGATTCACACTGCTGTCTCACAGTCCAGGGGACGGGGCAGCACAGTGACACAGGATTCACACTGCTGTCTCACAGCACCAGTGACCCGGGGCAGCACGGTGACACAGTGATTAACACTGCTGTCTCACAGTGCCAGGACCCGGGGCAGCACGGTGACACATTGATTCACACTGCTGTCTCACAGTTCCAGGGACCCGGGGCAGCACGGTGAAACAGTGATTAACACTGCTGTCTCACAGTGCCAGTGACCCGGCGCAGCACAGTGACACAGTGATTAACAATGCTGTCTCACAGTGCCAGGGACCCGGAAGCAGCACAGTGACACAGTGATTAGCACTGCTGTCTCACAGTGCCAGGGACCCACGGCAGCACGGTGACACAGTGATTAGCACTGCTGTCTCACAGTGCCAGGGACCCGGGGCAGCACGGTGACACAGTGATTAGCACTGCTGTCTCACAGCGCCAGGGACCCGGGGCAGCACGGTGACACAGTGATTAGCACTGCTGTCTCACAGCGCCAGGGACCGGGGTCCAGCACAGTGACACAGTGATTAGCACTGCTGTCTCACAGTGCCAGGGACCGGGGTCCAGCACAGTGACACAGTGATTAGCACTGCTGTTTCACAGTGCCAGGGACCTGGGGCAGCACGGTGACACAGTGATTAGCACTGCTGTCTCACAGCGCCGGGGACCGGGGTCAGCACGGTGACACAGTGATTAGCACTGCTGTCTCACAGTGCCAGGGACCAGGGTCAGCACGGTGACACAGTGACTAGCACTGCTGTCTCACAGTGCCAGGGACCGGGGTCAGCACAGTGACACAGTGATTGGCACTGCTGTCTCACAGTGTAAGGGACCGGGGTCAGCACGGTGACACAGTGATTAGCACTGCTGTCTCACAGTGCCAGGGACCAGGGTCAGCACGGTGACACAGTGATTAGCACTGCTGTCTCACAGTGCCAGGGACCGGGGTCAGCACGGTGACACAGTGATTAGCACTGCTGTCTCACAGTGCCAGGGACCGGGGTCAGCACGGTGACACAGTGATAGCGCTGTCTCACAGTGCCAGGGACCGGGGTCAGCACGGTGACACAGTGATTAGCACTGCTGTCTCACAGTGCCAGGGACCAGGGTCAGCACGGTGACACAGTGACTAGCACTGCTGTCTCACAGTGCCAGGGACCGGGGTCAGCACAGTGACACAGTGATTGGCACTGCTGTCTCACAGTGTAAGGGACCGGGGTCAGCACGGTGACACAGTGATTAGCACTGCTGTCTCACAGTGCCAGGGACCCAGGGTAGCACGGTGACACAGTGATTAGCACTGCTGTCTCACAGTGCCAGGGACCGGGGTCAGCACGGTGACACAGTGATTAGCACTGCTGTCTCACAGTGCCAGGGACCAGGGTCAGCACGGTGACACAGTGACTAGCACTGCTGTCTCACAGTGCCAGGG